>VZUA01040086.1:2727-14635 GCA_013401035.1 Horornis vulcanius
AAAACTCACTCTTTATAAGAGCTTTCCCAGGAAGGTGCCTTTTTTCTTCATTTTATAGGTGCTTAGTCAGGAGTCTCCAGACAAACACGAGTATCAAAACCAGGCACAGTTGGCAACACACAACACACACATCCAGAACTATTCAAGGGACCAGAAGTACATTAGGTAAAAAATGAAGTTAGATATAGATTCTAGGTATATCCAGATTTAGGTTGCAGCTGGGTAAGGGTTTTTCAGGATGACAATTTGAAGCATAAAGGTTTAAATCTCTTTTTTTCCTATAAATCTGTTTCTTGAGTGGTTGTCTCCCGTGCTGTGAGTTGTATAGAATTGCCCAGCCTTATGACTAAAGCTTCTGATGGCAAAGCACCAACAGCTGTTATAGTGTACCAATTATTTTATGCACCTAGCTCTAGATGCCTAACCTTGAGCAGTAATTTTTAACAATTTTGGCACAAGATCTGATGGATACACTGGCCCCTTCTGACACACAGGTGCTTTGAGTCTAAATTCCCAGAATATTACCAGCAAAGCTTTATTTTATGTTGTTTCTTCTTGCTGTTTATCCTGGGCCACTCAAAGTTTAATTTAATTAGTGATAAGGACTGATGAGGAAGATGAAGAAAGGTATCTTCTTTGAGCTGGCCAGTAAGAGGTTTATCTGTTAGTAAGACTGACAAAACAGTTTGAAAGAAATTTCTGCTTGAAAGGTCTTAGGATCAGACTGAGAGACTTATATGTGTTTTCAATTTATATATGCGAATATATAAAACAATGGGCTTGTGCATGCTTTACTTTGACATGTTATTGCTTTCCTGGTATTTTTCATTAAGCTTGATGCCAAAAGCTCCTGAGTTGCAGATTACTGGAGGCTGGGAGAGTAACCTAGGTGAGCATCTCGCTATGCTTGCCCTCCTCTTATGCTTTTTACAAAGCACTTAGGGAATTGGGTACTCTTGGAGACAGAATGCTAAATTAGACTGACCTTGTCTCTGACCAGGTACAGCTGTTCTCACGTTTCTTAAAAATGCTGACATTTAGCATTTGAAAGCCATTTTTATAAGCCAGTATTACACTATTTCCTTGTATAAAACATTAGATCAATATTAAAGTCATTCCGTGCATGATGTAATGGAAACTTCTATTCTGCTGCAGAATGTTTCATAGAAGAGCCTGTGGCCTGCAGTACTGGAAACCCAGGGGGAACCACCTATATTTTCACATGGACAGTTCATGAGCCCAGGCCATTTAAAAGATTAGTGCCTTGGGAATAAATCTTCAGGTGATTTGTGTGGGACACCAGAAAACCAGAAGCAGGGTCAGTGTGAGGAGATGGAGGGAAGAAGGCTTTGGGGACTGGAGGCAGGGAGCCTGAGTGAGGTCAGTCCTCTTGCACTTCACACATGCTACTGACTTGGAGACCACTGGTAATTGGATAAAAATAAGCAAAACCACCCTTAATATTTTAAGGTTCTCACTGATATATAAAGAAATAGTTTAAAAATTCAGAATTATTTGTGTTAGTGGCTATGGCCTTAAAAATCAGAAGTACCCACTGACAACATTTGATGAACTATGTCTTTGTGAAATAGCTTTCCTTCTTTCAATGTGGAGTGCCATACATTAAGAGAATGTCTATTTTAGGAATTGACAAAAATACCTTTTTTTGACTTCACCTACTCAAACAAAACTTCAATATTTCATGCACCATGAAAAAGGTTACCTAATTATAGCAGTTTTTCATTAACTCACCTGGTTCCTGCCTGTACATGCAAAAGCCATTCATCAGGTGGTGCAGCCTATTTAATAAAGCTCAGCTGTAACATCTGTATGCACAGGTTCAGTAATAATGTTCTGCATCTACCTTTATATTTGTTGAAAATTTATTTTATTAGGAGATTCAAACCAACACACAGAACAAAACCACCCACAGGCCGTTCCTTAGGTCTTCCAGACATTTATGCAGGTGTGGAGCTTTATGTATTTGAAATAGCTGATGACATTTTTTCCACCTATTCTTTTAATGAGAAATGGCCTTTTAAAAAACACAAAATCAGCACAGAAAGTCTGAAATATTTTCAAAACATAAATAAATACAATACCTGAAAGATAATATTACTATATTGACTTGTCTTGTGTTCGCTTGGCAAGGTTTTGCTAGTGGGGGCCTATGGGGGCAGCTTCTGTGAGAAACTGCCAGAAGCTCCCTCTATGTCCAGCAGAGCACATGCCAGGTGGCTCCAAGATGAACCTGCTGGTGGCCAGGGCCAAGCTGATCAATGATGGCAGAGTTCAGGAGGGGGAGGGCAGAAAATCTGCACAACAACCTGTAACATGAGAGAGAAGTGAGAACAGTGGTGAGAAACAGCTCTGTAGACACCAAGGTTGGTGAAGAAGGAGGAGGAGGTGCTCCAGGTGCCAGAGCTGAGATTCCACTGCAGCCCCTGATGAAGACCATGGAAATCCACAGTGGGGCAGATATCAGCCAGACTGAGAATTCCATACTGAACTAGACAGATGGCCAAAGGACACTGTAACCCTGTGGGAAGCCTGTCCTGGATTCTGGCAGAAGCTACAACCCATCGGAAAGAGAAGTCCACATTGGAGCAGGTTTGCTGGCAGGATTGGTGACCCCACAGGAGACCCACACTGGAGCAGCCTGTTTCGGATGGACTGCACCCCATGGGAGGGATCCACACTGGAACAGTTAATGAAGAACTGCAGCCCACAGGAAAAACTCACTTTGGTCAACTTTATGGAGGACTGTCTCCTGTGGGGAGGTCTCCCGCACTGGAGAAGGGGAAGAATGAGAGGAGTCCTTGCCCTGAGGTGGAAGGAGTGACAGAGACAACTTTTGAGGAACCCATGAAACAAACTCATTATCTGACATCAGGATAGAGAAAACCCATCTCTTGTGGGTGGCTTCTCTTTCTTACTACTGTCTTCAAATTCTGTGAGCTAGCATAGAAGGAAAGATTGGTTTTCTGATTCCTGGGCAAGCTGTTCCTCATAAGACCTACCAGCTCTCTGGTAGCTTTCATTTCATGGGTACAATTCTACCTTATACTGCTTGCTTTCTCTCCTATTCAAAATGCATCTTTCTAGTCCCCTTTACTCTGCAGAGGTGCAACTTATACTGAAATTTGATTTTTTCCTAGCTTACAATGGGCCCTGATCCTGCACCTCTTTGGCAGGAGATAAATGTGATGGGATACAGCAGCAGAGTAGAGAGAAAATGAAGCCTTAAAGGTCTCAAAATCCTTAGACTAGCAGCTCAAGCTTTTGTTGTTTAAGGATGGAGAGAATGAAAGACAGGCTACTTAAGGCAGCAGGTTTCATAGAAGCAAGCAGCTCCATATTACTTATCAAAAACAGGCACAACATGCATGTAGTCAAGCAGCCGCAAACATAGTAAGTAGTATGAACATAACTGAATGCCACAAACAAAACAACACAGAAAGCATAACTCAAATCTTGCAAAGACAAGGAGAGAAAACAGCAAACCTCTTGGAGTGCTTTGTGAGACTGTTAGCAGCATACAGTGTCATTGCTGATTGTTCATACACGCCTGCATGCCAGCAATTGGGTTACCTGGTCCTGCATCCTTCTTCTGCAGGGTCAGAGCATATCTCCTATGATGTGTCCATAGAGGCAAAAAGCTTTTTGTGTCCAAGCATCTATAGCACAGCCTTGTATCCAAGCCCAAATATCTCCTAGAGCTGCCTGCCTTTTTAGATCCTTTCTGCTGGATTTGTACATAAACCTTTATTCAGCTGAAAGCTGAGGGAACTTATTTCTGATTACAAGAGAGCCAGAGAGGGAGGGGCCCAAACTCTATTGACATACTCAGGTGAACTGTTAGACCTCTGGAATGTTAGACATGATCTTTAATTTTGTCAGGATGTGGGTATGAAACCTGCTTTTTAAAAAATTTCACTACATAACTTAAATTTTAAAAATGAAGTCTAACTTAACAGTCTATCGAAAACAGAACTGCAGTGTTCAGATTTTGATTTCTTATTCCTGTTTACTGTTAGCTGGAAAGACACAAAATCTGTAATGGCACTCCTTGCAATGCTGTCAGTTGTTTGAAGAGATACAATGGGAGTTAAAGGATATCCATATTATTTTCACTGCAAAAAAGACTTGCTCTGGGGTCTGCAGGGCATCCTTCAGGTGTTAGGTGCATGTGTGTGAAGCCTTGTCTCTTCTTTCTATCTATTTCAGTCCAATAAAAGATGTTGGATCTCCCTGAATCTTTGACTCTCTTCTATCCTTAGATCATAATTACAAAAAATTACTTTCTACAGAGGCGAAAATGAAGGACCTTAAAATTCTTTAAAAAGAAAAATGAATTCAGGAAGGGCTATTTTTAACGTGCTAGGCACAGATTTTTTCCACTAGAGATAATTAATCTGAAACTTCACCCACAAAATAAATGTCCAGAATTAACCCCCTCCCATCAAAAATAAGAAGCTTGTAACAGATGGGAAAAGTCATGAGACTAAATGATTAGTACTTCAGAAGAAATGTCTTTTTCATAAAACAGCAAGCAGCATATCTACTTCATGACAGTTGTTACTATATCAAAGTACTCAAAGCAGAATACAATTATATTAAAAAAAGAAGAAATACACTTTTTCTCCTTATGAAAAGAAAGTTGTCAAAAGAAGGGAAAAAAAGAATTTCCCGTGAAGACAGATCCTGATGAGATGTATGATCTTTTTTGTTCTGGAGAGGGGAGGGGAGAAAGAGAATAGAAGAGAGGAAACAGAAAAAGCAGCCCCAGGATAACAAGCTTTGTGTGAAGCAGAAAATCATACCCTTTGAGGGTCATTTTCTTTGAGTTGCTGCCTCAGGGAGAAAGGAGACAGAGATTAAACATTGGAGGGAAAGTCTACATTTGCTTATGAAGCATCACTCTGCCCTGATATGCTTTGGAAGTAAGAGAGTAATTTTTGGTCCTTTGGTGGATGTGCAGATCCCAGTAAACTGTTTGGATCAAATTGTGCCCTTTACCTCAAGCCCAGTGGCCCAATATGGTGAGGGACTGGCTCATCAGCTGGGATGCAGGAAAAGCACAGGATGCTGAGCATCACCGGGATGCTGAGTGCAGGGACTGTGCCATCGGGTCTGCCCGAGAGGAACACAGCTTCTAAACAGGATCTGTCCTTCCAGCTGTCCTTGGGGGGGGCNAGGCAGCTTGATAGAAAACCTGAAGGCATTTGTAGAGGGTAGGAAGGTCGTGAGACGTTTTTCTGGGGATTTTTAAAAATTAATTTTTATTTATTCTTTTTCTTTTTTTAAATTCTACAGTAATGTCTGTTGTACATTAGGCTAGACAATGAAACCATCACATCTCTCCATATGCTCCCTGATACAGCTGGTACCAGTATAGATGTGCTTCAGATTACACTTAAATTAGTGCTAGTTCCTTAAAAAAAAAAAAACAAAGGAAGAATTTGCAGAGGCAATGGCATTGCTTGAACTGTTAAGCCGCTGGACATGAAGGACACTTCTTCAAAGTGTGCGTACAGGAACTGAAAAAAAAAAGTTGCAGAACTTCCCCTGGATCAAACTACTCCAATGTTGTGTAAGTGGAACTGTATATCCTTGATGTGGGATTGGGGGAAAAAAATAGAAAAATGTAGATGGAAGGCAACTGCATGGGTCTGCGAATGCAGGTTTAAATAATCATGGTTTGAATAATCAGTCTGTGGCTCATACTTATGCCAAAGTTGGTAGGTCAGACCAAGCACTTTGGCTGACTCTGAATGGATTAGCTGGTAGTTGCTGAAAACCCTGCCCAACAGTTTCATTTCCATGGCCTTTTTGGAAGAGGCACTTTCTTTGCTTTGCGCAGGAGTTCTTCTCCCAGTGTGTTCTGAGTCAGGAGTGGCAGGACTGGCTGGACAATGGTGATTGTGTAGCATAGTAGCCTTTTAGGTTTCAACCTTTTCTTCTTCATAGGGTCAAAGATAAACCTCTTAGATGCTTTGAAAAGCATGACCCCTGTCTCTGGAAATAACTGAGGTGTCCAGCCCGCATCAAAGAAACCTTTCCTTCAAAAACATTGTCAAAACTGAGATTTTTTTAAAAGCTTTTGGCTCTGATGAAAGCTGAATGATGAAATCGGTATGTATTTGATGGGAAGTGTTCCAGCCAGCTCTAATAAGGAGCACTACTCAGTATTTTAATGACAACCTTCAATAGCAAAACTCTATTTTGGCTCCTTTATGTTCCAACCACTGTACTACCAGGGCAATCTCCCAGTCTTTAATGTATTTTTTCCTCACAGTATACCTGGAAAATGCTATTGTCCTGACTTTACAGATGAGAAATGGAAGCACAGGAAGGTGAAGCAACTTACTGAAGATCGTACAGTCAAGTTTGCAACGGAGAAAAAAAATCATTCCTCTTGTCCTAAATCATAAGCTAGCACTGCCAGTTAGTGTTACTTTTCTCTTATATAACCCCGATCAACTCTGTCTAGAATTTGAGAATATACATAATCTGACAGATCATTCACCCCCTACATAAGAAATGTATGGCAGAGATCCTTTGTAGATGAGGTCTATGGGGTCCTCTATCAGTTGTTGAGGTGTCCCGAAAGAGTTGTTATGTATTTACAGAAAACAGAAAAAAACCCCACCCCTTTTATCCTTGTGTTTTTGTCTTCCTGCTCCCTATATCCATGCTGTATTTTTAGGGCTTTTATACTGCAGATGCTACCTATAAACTCCCCCTTCAATTTTATGTGAAGTTTTTATCAGGTGGGAAAGTCTCTCCAAAAAGGATAAAAATGTCAGAGACAGCCAGACAATATTTGGTTCTCTAGAGAAAAATATCAGTTTTTTTACAGGGAGTAGAGGAAGCAGCAGAAACTAAACTAGAAAACAAAGGTATAATTGCTTATGTTGTTTGAAATCCATGAATGACTTATTTGGTGCTCTCACCTGGAAGACCATCAGTCTTTTCTAAGTGAGTGTGCTGATATTTTCCAGTAGTTCTCAGTTTTAAAGCAGTGACAGGATTTCAAAGGGAGAAAGATAAACACAATTTTCTGTTGAGAAATACAGTCCATAATTCAGAAGACATTGAGGATGCAGAAAAAGAGTGACAACAGGCCAAGTGTAAATTGTCAGTTATGATTTTGTTTTTCAAATAAAATGCAAAAATGATGGCGTGGTATTATGCATGTTCCCATGTTCTTTGATTATATGAACTCCTCTTCAATACTGCAAGCTGAATTAATGATATTTTTGAGTTTCTTATTTATTCTTCTGTCAACAAGACACAAGATGATCAGGGTACAGTTTTGTGGTTTCATTTTGCTTTCACTTTCTTTGCCCTATGTTTTGCTTGAGTATATGTGACTGGATATGATTACTTGCATAAAGAATTTTGTGAGGGATAGTGCCTTGGTTTTGTCTCAGAAGACAGTTCTTCTAATCTAGGTGCAGAACTGGCACCTAACTGTGCTACATCCCTTAATTTATAAAGTCTCGGCACTGCAGTACAGAACTGCCTTTATACAAAACCCTAGGCGTGGAGAAGAAGGGTAGCTCTGGGGTAGCTAGTGTCTGTCTTCTGCCTTAAAAATAGAGAATGCAGAATGATAGACCTGTGGGGAGTTTTAAAGGAAGTAGAGTTACTACTTTTGTCACTCACTGAAATCCACAGATGTATCTGAACAAATGTATCTGTTCAGGCGTCCACAAAGCCATGGAGTCACCATGATAAGGCAATTGGTCCCGGGAAATTTCTTAGGGACAGTAGTACATAAGGGTCTCAAAACAGTCTCAGATGTGAGCTGGTTTATGGTCTGTTGAGATCAGTGATCCAGCTTTGACCTGAGTTAGAGACTGCCTGCAGTCCCCTCCAGCCTGAATTTTCGATGACCCAGGGACGATCTAGTGATCCTAGGGTCATAAAGGAAAGAAATTCCTTGTGGACTTCCATTCTCTCCTGTCTTCTCCACGGCCCAAACAGCTGCTGGGTTTGTGTAGTCATGAGTGCTGGAAGATAATGTTAGTTACTGATTTAAAGGAGATATTCCTTGAAGTCATCTCTTTATTACTGGAATCCTAGTTAATGTCTTGTTGTCTTTTCACATAGATTCAGATAAAGTTTGAATACTTTTCAGAAGAGGGTTTGGAGACAGGAATTTTTGAAATGGAGCTGCAACTTCTACAAAGATCTTGAGACTTAGAATAGTGGTTTTCTTCAGCTGTCTAGAGAGTGTATTTTTTACATGTTATTACTATGGTGGTGTTTAGACACATTGCTTAGAGGTGGACTTGACAATGTTAACAGTGGAGTCAATGACTTTACACATCTTTTCCAGCCTTAATGATTCCATGGATTTGCACAAGCAGATGCTAGTTTAGGCATATGAAAGCATATGATAAACAAGATTAAATACAAATGTAATTCCTATATCTAGTTTTATTACAGAAAATATTTGCCTCTTCCTTTTTCTTAGACCTTGGGAACATTTTATTTAAATTTTAGTATCTGATGGTAGTGAGGAAACAAAAACTAATTCATGGCCTAAGAACATCTTTCATCACTTCTTGCTTCTTGTCAGAAAAACAATTCCCTACCATGGGAAGATTGTGCCAGGAATTTCCCTGCAGGCCTAAGTTTCCACCACTTGGAACTTCAAAATGTTGAACTTGCAGTCTGGGGAGAGAATTTTCTTTCCAGAGAGTATGAAAGTCATCTTAAAGTGGTTTTGTAGTGTTTTCTGTTGTTGTTGGTTTTTTTTTTTTTTTCATTTATGGNACACACCTTTCTTCTCACTCCTTCTTCTTGCTATAACTGCCCCTAAAATGGTTTTGATGCACTTCCTTGGTGTGTGTGTGGCAGCTCAGGAGGTGTGTAAAGCTCAGCTGGGAGTAACTGTTGCCAAATAATGTTTGTAAATACTCTTGTCAATAAAGTTCATTGCCCTCTAGCATCTTATTTTTGTGCCTGCACAACTTTGGGATGTGAGATTTTATTTATGAGTATATATGAAAACAGGAGTATCAGGAAAACTAAGTAACTTGTTACAGAAATATTTGTACAAAAATGTCCTCTCAGGATAAAAGCCTTTTCTATTTTTTTCCTTTTAAAAGCCCTTTCTATTTTGGTGCTGTAGTGTTCACTGAACATAGTTTGATATTTTGCAAATCATATCACAGTAGGAAAATGGGATTCTTCTTTTTTTTTTTTTACAGAGTGCTGGTCGCTTAGTTCTAGAACAGAAATTGTCCTGTGTGATTCACAGGGGCAGTCATAAATAATGAGTTCTTGTTCACCAGTTTGTGAATAAACCCCTGGCTAAAATGTAGTCATTAAACACTACGAAAACATCACAGAATATCTGCAGATAACTTACTGCTAAAGTTTTTAGATAATCAATTTGTAAAAATAAATTTGATTAGCTTTGATCTTGGTGTTAACTACCTATCATTAAAGTATCAGTGTTTTATTTTGTTGTAGATTATTTTTTTATATTGTGAATATCATTATTTATAATCCATTGCTTAGGCAGATCAATTATCTGCTGTCACTAATCTGTTGCCTAGCCAGATGACATCCATTCTCTGAAGCATAAATTATTTAGCTCTGAGTTTTTCTTGAAAAAAATCTGATACATAAATTGTAAAGTCAGGCTATAATACTTTAGTGTAAGTTGTGACAGGTTTTCTACCTGGAGAATGACTTTTTACTGAATTCTTAGAAGGTGTTTCTTATTAGGAATTCTTGTGGCTGTACATAAGTACAAGTATGGTAACTCTTCTCAAATGGCAGTCAAAATTCCAGAGGGAAATTTAAGCTTAGAAACAGTCAGAAACAAATTTTTCCTTGAAATTATTTTTTTTATTCAATGTTAAGTGTTCTATAAAGACAAATGTCAGTATCTGATGAAAGCAAAATGTATTCATGAAATACAAGATATCCCAAATCACAGTGTCGTATCCATAATTTTAAAATTGTTTTTGTTGAAAAGATTATTTCCAGATTCCTTCACAAAATATTGCAAAAAGAAGGGAAAAAGTCCAACCAAACCAAACCAAACCAAACCAAACCAAACCAAACCAAACCAAACCAAACCAAACCAAACCAAACCAAACCAACAAAGCCCTCTTTAAAAGTTGTCATCTGGGACAGAAAAATATTTTTTTTTCTATTAAGCTTCTTGAAGGATTATAGATTTATTTCAAGTCCTCATTTTGCAGGGGACACTTGCTGTTTTTTTAAATATACCCCCTACAATTGGAAAGTGCTGTGTTTATTTCGGAAAGCTTTTGAAGATTTCTCAGAAAAGATTTCCTAGTAGCTTTGCTATTTGGCACAAAACAATTCAGGACTGTAGCTGTGAAACAAACAAGTTTCATTTCAGTGTTTACCTGGAGTCTTGGGAAGCGTGTAAATGTATGGCAGTGTAAGATTATCTTCATGCTTTCAAAAACCCAGCACCCTTTTGCAGCTCCATAATTCAAGTTTAATGTTGCAATAATGGCAGGACACGGTGTGACAGCTACAAATGGCTCCCTGTCTGTGGCACTTGCTGCTGTACGGGGGTGGCTGGGAAGAATTCCTAACTCAAAAATTTCTTGTCATATTTTCTGTCAGTCATCAAGGGCATGACTGTCTTGAGGGCAACTGAGTAATTCACAGGATTCAAGTGCCACTGTGCCTGTGGCTTCCGTGAGCAGGTTTTCAGAGGGGATGTAGGGGAAGGTTTTCACCATGAGGATGTAGGCAAGGAGAAGGTCTGCCTTCTGCTGTCAGTGTCATAGCCTTGGTCCAATGGGATGTTTTGCCTTCCCACAAAAGGGCCAGGCTGCCCCATTAGTCAGAGATACCTTGGAACCAGCATTTCCAATGTTTTAAGTCCTCTGTGTCTTTATTTGCTGCTGAAGCTCTACCCTTTCCTCCCTCCCAGCTGAAGTGTGAGAAGACAGTGTCTCAAGCCCTCTTGAGAGGGAAGAAAAGGGGCAGGAGGAACATGGAGAGATGACTGGGTCCCAGTCCTTGTCCCTGCTCTGGTTCCCAGGCAGGAGGGGAGTGGGGCATGCTCTCACACACATCACTCTGGCAGAGTGGGAAGTGAAGGACTGTTGACAGGACAGTCCCTTCATACTAGCCAAGAGGGTCATGAACTCAACTCTCATACAAAAAGTATTATTAAAAACAAGCTGGGGAAAAGGATTCCTAGCATTTGGCCTGCAAAACAGAAAATAGCATTATTGCTGGAGCAGGAGCAAATATGAAGTTCTGGAAAACATTCATAAACATGATATATTTTTATTCAGTTTTAGTTTCCAGTAAAGTTTTCATGACCCATGTCTTTATTATCATACAATCGTGTAAATGCTGTTGAAGCCAGGAGTGCCATTTGAGTAGAATAAATTAAGTAGATAAATACCCACTGATATTGTCTAATGAATATTCAGCTGCATTTGATGCATTAGGCAATATATTTTTCAGACTTGCTGGACATCTTACTTGAAGCCAGAGGTCCCTATGCTGCATAGCATGTCTTCTGGCACAAATTTTCTGCAAATTCCAGGGTCATCTTGATGCCTATTGATTTTTTTTTTTTTTCCCACAAGACTCTCCAGATCTATTCAGGACCCCCCAAAATCCATCCAGGACTATCCAAAATCCCTCCAGGACCCCTTGATCCCCCCTCAATTCCCCCAAAACTTGCCCAAGACACTTCAACCACAAATTTCAATATTTATAAAAAAGTTTGGGAAGGTAATATTGCAGAAAAATCCCTGGGGATTAGGGGGATGCAGGGTGGGATTTCGGGGTCCTGATGGGGTTGGGGGGTTAGGACCCCATTTTTGTCCTTTCTGAGCACAAGGACCACCCAAAAACTCCCCCAAACCCAAATTCTGATGGAAAA
>VZUA01040087.1:1507-12334 GCA_013401035.1 Horornis vulcanius
TAAGGATTTTTGGCCTGAAAACAAGACAGCTTAGAAGAATAATGACTGAACCAAAAATGGTATCATGTAGGGCACTATGGATTAACTGCTCAGTGTATTTTCTAATATAAACTACTACACCAAATCACATGAATATCAACAGAAATTTGAGAATGAACAGGAGACACCTCTTCATGTAGCAAACACCAGGTCAGCAGAACCTCTTACCTAAGAGAGTCATGGATGGAGAAACTGTTTGCATTCACTAGGAGACTGGACAAGCACCAATTAAAGAGATTGGCCAATAATTGCTTTTCAATCTCTCAAACCCAAAACTGGCCATTGTACTCCAGATGCAGTCTCAAGAGCAGAAGGATGGGGGCGGCGTGGGGCACAAAAATCACCTCCCCTGTTCCTGCTGGCTGTACTCTTGCTAACATAGCAACAGGTTGCCCACACAAGCTGGGGAGTCCGCATCCTTGGAGATACTCAAAAATGCAAATGGATGTGGTCCTGGAGGACCTGCTCCAGGTGACCCTGTGTGAGTTAGGGGTGCACAAGATGACCTCCAGAGGTCAGGCATTTTGTGAGACAGGGACCCAGCTGGCCAGCTTTACTGCAAGGGCACACCTAACCCCAGTTCAGCTTCTCCACTGCGACACCCAAGTCTTTTTCTCCAAAGCTGCTTTCTTGGCAATTATCTTCCACTCCAGATCAAGTATTAGCTTCATGTGCCCCCAATAGTATTTCAACAGCAGAAAAAAAAGGCCATTTGACAAAACCTGCACAGTCACAGCTTCAGCTTCAAGTTTCCTTCAAAGATGAAATTAACACAAAACTAATCTTCAAGAGAAAGTATCAAGCGATTTCCTCCCATGTGCAAATCCACATCTACAGCATCCTATGAAAACACGCATATTTGAGGACTGTAATTTCAAGTAAAATTGAAGTTAAAACACAAGTAAATTAGTAAAGAAAACTGTATCAATTACTAAGCACAAATAAACTAAGCTAATCCAGAAGCAAAGTTCCAAGAGAATAAAGGCCCAGTGCCGTCTAAGGGGAAGCTTCATGCATAGTAGTCTGACTAAAACGCCCCTTCACTAGTCCATCTAGGTTCTGCATTGAGATAATCTCATTTTGGCTAGATTCTATTGCATATCCGACCTCTTCAAAAGCATAAAGTCTATGGTAGATGAAGAAGCCTCAATATTCATCTCATTATATTTAATTCTAAACTCACTCATCCTTTCATGACTTGTTTGTATATCCTTAGAGACTTTTAGATCTAGTTCTAGAAGGTCTATTTCATGATAGTATCCCATAACAGGTACCAGACATTAAGCAATGTGATATGAAAACTCTTGCAAGTCACTAGTTCTAGATGTATTTCAAATATTCCTTCCATTCACTGTGACTGTGTTCAACTCAAATGGGCAACTACAATAAAGCAGCTACCAAAATGTAAGACAAAGCACATGGATGTGACATACTCCAGAAATGAAAGAACTGCTTCAACAAAAATACTAATTCCTGGAAATAAAATGCACTTAACAGGTTTTTGAGGAATTTTTATTCTTGCCACTATAAGCAACAATGATTTTAGAAGGAATCTTGACCTTCCTTTACATCTTACTGAAAGGATCACATAAGCTGAAGTCTAGAGCTGTTGTTGTATGTACCCAACAAAGAATAAAGAATGAATTCCAAAATAATTGTTAGAGCAGTACCATAACTTCACGGCACATTAGAAGCCTCATTTCTGTTTGCAACTGAAACTAATGAAAGCCTCTGTTCTTAAACCTCCTGGCTCCATCAATGCTTCAATAAAGCTATTACTGCCTTAAATCTAGACATCTGTGCTAGACACTTTTATTCTTAACTGAAAAAAAAGGATTACCATCTGCATCATAGGTCTTGACATGGCTAAGCATAATGAAGGACATGCCAGCAGCGTAAGAGAGCATTCTTGCTACATCTTCTCCCATACAAGGGCCAGTCAACAGAAAATATGAGAACAGCAGCTGACTGCTACAGTGCTATGTAGCACCCCAAAGATTTGCTTCCAGTTAAAGGAAATGGTAAAACAGATTGTTAAATACTTCTCAATCCAGGCAAACCTCCCTGGCAGCTTTATGGAGTAAGAGGTTTGGATTAGATTAAAGAAAAACACCAGGAAATTCCACGACAGAAACACAGTACATCTGTGTTCAAACAGAAAGAAAGACAACGTTTTCTTTAAGTAGAAAAGCAGATACATTTGCTACATGGACTCTATAACAGAGATCCCTCAGAAAGGTAATCAGTAAAATAGCAGCTAAACTTCAGATTGATTTGAAAGGATGGTCTGATGGGTCCAGAGGTAACATGCATGTCTAAGGAAAGAACAAGGTATCAGCAGAATCTGTACAGCAAAGAAAGAAGAAAATATCATTTAGTTTCTCTTAAAATATTGCATCCAAATAATCCCTTCCCCAAGAGTAAAAACTGTAAACTTTTCCTCAAAAGCATTTGCCCCAAGTCCTAAGAGCAAAAGATGAAGCAATTGCTTTTGTGAGCCTTGAACACCCAGTGATGTACATCTACATTTCATCAGCTGAACTCGGCAAACAGCTAGATTGATAACTTCTCCAGTACTTTTCCTTGGCATCTCCAACTGCCAGTGCTCTTTTTGCTTGTTTTGTTGCCACTTTCAAGACACTTGTCTTCCTGCCTCTGAGAAAAGCAGAGCTGAAAACATCTGCCTCAAAAAGCAAGTTACTTCTACATTAACTGAATGTTTCAGCTGTTTCTGTTCTGCCTTTTCTCTCTTCCCCTCAACACCACCCAGGTAACTATTCCAGGTACACCAGCGCACAGATGTGGTTATATCCATCATAACTACAACACCTACATGCCACCTCCTTACTTCCTCCTTCCAAGAAGCTCCTGTACTCCCACACAAATCACACCTCACACACTTGACTGCCCTATGTAGTTTTCTTCAGAAATACAAAGCCATTTTAACTGCTTTTCTGATGGACCCATCTAATTCCATCTTCTGAAATATATACATATACTATTCTGAAGTTATGATGAACCATTTTCAGACGTCTAAGGAATCTGGCTGAAGAGCAGCAAATTCTACAGTTGGAAGACAGACATTCGAAGGAGAAATGGCAAAATAAATGGTTCTGGAAAGCAGGAGTAAATAAACAGTAAAAGGTAGAACAGGATAGTTTCTAGGACTCAATTTGCATCAGAGATGCAAGAAACTTGGGGTCGTAAAAACCAAGAGGTCTCAAAAAACCTCCCCATATCACTAAGCAGGAAGAAAGAGGAAATTATTATTCCTTGGTTAATAAAGATTTCTGTCTTTGAAGCATGCTAGATGTGATAAAAAACATCTAGCTATTTCTATTTGTTGAAGTGTGCATAGTATGAGACAACAGCATCATCAGAGATTATTTAATACCAAACTGAGTATTACCTGAACTAAACAGAAGTGGTTTACTATATGAGGAAGAAGCTCCACTATTAAACCACAGTCTGATCTGGCTGAAACCACAGAACGTCTCTTAAAAAGTGACCAGAGTTTAAAAAAAACCAAACCAAAACCAAAACACCAAAGAACAAAACAAAACAAAAAAAAAACCCACAAACAAAAAACCCTGTACTTATCACATTCCAATTTAAGTGGGCTGTTTAACTAGCAATTACTGACCTTTGTCAAGAGTAGTTACTCTTGAAACTTGGAAATGAGAGTTTACAAAACAGTAACAGCAGGAGGAAGTGGTAGATTTTGTAGTTCATTGTACTATCAAGATAAAAAAGAAGACAGGAAGGACGCTGTCTTAATAGCAAAGAAGCACAGAGAAAAACCCAGACACTGCAAGGGACAAGACAAGACAAAGTTGAAAACCCTAGATGCATCCACTGAAGTGCCAAGTGACAGGACACTCTATCACAGCATTTGGTGATAATTAAACCAATAGGTAACAATACACTTTATGAGGCTAAGCACAAACTCTATGTAAGCAATTAATTGTTAGCTGCAGAACTGATATGCATATTATTGTATATAGTGAAGGCTCTTAAACCCCTGCACCGGATAAAACGGACAAATGAGTTTTAAAAGCTTTCACAAAAGCAGTTCCTTGGCAAAGAACAGAAACTGAACAAGGAAGGACAACTGCCAAGGGTGTATTTTTCTACTGCTTCTAAGTGAATAGCTATGGGGCATGGCATAGCCTTGTTAGTCTTGAAGCATGTTCAGTAGTAAGTCTTCATCTAATCAAGAAGTAACCAAATGCACTTTTATTCAGTATTGAAAAATTTTTCATTTGATGAAGACACTGCAAGCATCCTCTCCAACTAGAAAAACTCTCATTTGGCTTGCATTCTTTCAGTATCACTTCCGTCCTGAGCTATCCAAATGGCTATGAAGAAATAGCTAGAGCTCCTTTCCCACCCCTTCCCCCCCAACTTCCTTTTTGGCATTAGATGAGGACCATCACTTTAAGAAGTCCCCAAAGCAAGCAAACCCCAGGTCACATCCTAAGAAGAATTTTAGTTACAGAAGCAAAGTAAAGAAGTAAAGGAACATTTTTTACTAGCAAGGCATTAAATACTTTCTTGGTAGAATCAAGGACTGATCAGGCAAGGAAGCAAAATATTTTAAAAGCAGCCACAGATGCTGCTTTAGTTTAGTTGGAAAAAGCTCAAAATTAAAAGGTATGGTTGGTAGCACAAACTGAGTCAAAGTCACAGGATATTCCACTTGCTACTTAAAACAAGGTTGTCAAGCCTGCACCAAAATCCAGCAAACCAAGACACAGACATGAGAAGTACTTTGAAAAGGAAGTTAACTAATTTTGTGGAGACAGAAAACATGCAATAGTAGCAGAAACAAAACTTCTGAAACAACCTAGGTATGTGCTGCATGAGGTTAACATCTTTATGTAGGCACATCTGAGATCACTTCCAATTTACTGCAGATAATTTTCAAATTAATCACTTAAGCCATTTTTTAAATGTCTACATTTTCATTCTAACTATACAAAATATCTGCTCAAAGAAATAAAGGTATTTCAGTATTTGTACAATAACAGACAATTTTAGGTAGCTCTCGTTCAGATATAATTTCATTCTTTTCTAGTGGGGGGGGGGTCCCCATTTTGTTTAGGGGTCATTTTTTAATTTCCTCTTGACCCTCTACATGTGAAGAGTTTGAACCTCAGTGCAACAGCTGGAGTGTATAATCTGGCAGGAATTATCTTCAGGTTTTAAAAAATTGAAGCACTTCCAATGAGAGCTTTATTTTCACACTTAAACTGTAACATTGACATTATTTTTTTGAGAAATTATTTTATCACTGGTTTATCTTTTTTAAAAAGCTTGACTTGCACTTAGCTGTCTTCACAAATGGCTGTTGTGTCATAGAGAAATTAACCTGCTCTTGCATATAAATACAGTGAGCGTAAGTTCTGTTATGTCTATTTTTTAATTATTTCAGATTTTTTTTTTAATTTCAGAACTTTTAAATACTAAAAGACACTTAAGCTTGGCAATCACTTTAAGTTTTAGGAAAGAAAGAACAACAATGACCTCTCAGAAAATCAAAACACATAATGCAATATTCAAGATTATGTAAGTCTCATTTTTAAAGCAGGTTCTGAAACTGGTACAATGGAAGTTAAGTGCATCAATCACCTTGAAAGATGATTTATGACATTTGAGAAAAAACCTACTCTCCATCCCAGGAATAACAGTGTTTATTACTCCCAGGAACCATCAAAAGCAGAAGGAAGACACACTTTGCAGCAGATGGATTACTTGCAGTAATCCAATTACTTGTCATTCTGAGAGCCACTGTAATTTTTATTACCCACAAGTTTAATTTTTTTATCCCAAGAAACTAAGAAAAAAAAGTCCATGATGAGTTATTGAAAAATTGTGTTCAAATCAGTGTAATATTTATTTTTTAAAATTGTGATTAAGTATATAGATAGGTACAAGTAATAAGGAGTTTTCATTTATTACTACTACAAACGTATAGCAATATTCATAGGTGTATGACATTTACAATATAAACTGCTTAATACAAAGCTTATGCCAGTAAGACCTATTTACTTTACAACTGTTTGTAAGAAAACATTTTCTAAAACTCTTAGGTGACACACAATAATTACTTGTACAACACAATGCTGGAATCAAATGACATTAACTTCTTCTGTATTATTTCTTACATTCAGTTTATTTCAGTATGCAATAATGACTCTCCCAAAATCTCTCCTTCAGCAGTTCTCCTTTAAAGCAAGATCTAGTAATTTTCATGGAAATACTGTTACAACTGAACAAAACAACCCATAATTTACCAATTGTGGCCTAGTGGGTTGTCAGTGACATTCTGCAGTCTAAACTTCTTTCCTAAAAAACCAGAACTCCTTGAACATACTCGCTCAAAAAACTTAAAACAAACTTCAAACCTAAATATTATATCAACTAAATATTCTCAAACATTTGTGTCCTGAGCAACTTTGGACACTTATAGCATACACCAGAAGAAGTGTATTCCACTTTTACAGTTTGACTTTTATATATTCATAGAATCACAGAATGGTCTGGGTTGGAAGATCATCTAGTTCCAATCCCCTCTGCCATGGTCAGAGACACCTTCCACGAAAGCAGGCTGCCCCATTCAACCTGGCATTGAACACTTCCAAGGACAGGTTATCCACAACTTCCCTGGGCAACCTGTCCCAGTGCCTCACTGCCCTATACAGTAAAGATTTTTTCCCTTATATCTAATCTAAACCTATTCTCTTTAAATCTAAACCCATTTCTCCTTGTCTCATCATTACATGCTACTGTAAATAGTCTTGTCCCATCATTCCTGTAAGTTCCCTTCAGTTACTGGAAGCTCACAATTAGGTCACCCTGAAGCCTTCTCTTTTCCAGCCTGAGCAACCCTAACTCTCTCAGTTCCTCCTCACAGGAGAGGTTCTCTGTCCCTTTGATCATCTCCTCTGGACTCTCTCCAGCAGGTCCCTGTCCTCCCTGTGCTGGGAGCCTGGAGCTGGATGCAGCCCTGCAGTGGGGTCTCAGCAGAGCAGAGCAGAGCAGAGCAGAGGGGCAGAATCCCCTTCCTGGCCCTGCTTTGGATGCAGCCCAGGACACGTTTTGCTTTCTGGGCTGTGAGTGCACACTGGACAGCTCATGTCCAGGCTCTCACCCACCAGCACCACCAAGTCCTTGTCAGCAGGGCTGCTCTCCATCTGTTCGTTCCACAGACACTGGGGGATGCCCCAAGGCAGGTGCAGCACCTTGCACTTGGTCTTTGTCCTTTATCTGGACTTCTGTTAAGCCTTTGATGTGGCTGAGAGTCCCATGCACTCACATAAGGCTTGTCCAGTCCCTCTGGATGGCATCCCGTTGTTCAGGTTATGTCACTGCACCCTCAGTTGGTGTCACTTGCAAACTTGTTCTGGACGCACTTGGTGGCTTTGTCTGCTAATGAATGAAGATATGAAATTACATCTGTCTAAATATGGACCCCTGAGGGACACCACTTGTCATCAATGTTTATCAGGACTCTGAATCATTGACCACTAGCCTCTGGATGCAAACATCCAACCAATTCCTAATCCACCTCAGAGTCCACCTGTTGAATCCATCACATTCCAATTTGGAGAGAAGAATATTGCAGGGGACCATGTCAAAGGCTTTACAGAAGTCCAGATAAAAAACCATCTATAATCCTCTCCTTATCCACTAGCGTAGTTACTCTGTAACAGAAAGCCACTTGGTTGGTCACACAGGATTTTCCCTTAAGAGCTTCTCTTAATACCCCAAACTCCTCACACTCCATGAATATCTGAAACCTACCAGTTAAGAAGGACACTTAATCACCAATCCAAAACAGATGCAGACAAGCACTCAAATCAAGCTTCTCATGGCCTATTATATAGTTGCACAGTACCACATATTTTGATAAAGGAATTAAGAACTTGCTTGCATAAAATCTGCTGTTAGAAGTGAATAAACCAAAACAGTGTGTCTCAATTTTAAAGGTCCTCACAATAATGCAACAACTTGACACTACTTGTGAAGATTCTTGGTACTGCAAACTGCTTCTCCTCCCCAAATTAAACCAGAACACACAACTTGCTACCCATAGTCTTCTCATTCTCAAACACATATCTAAACACAAAATACAACAATATACGTACAAATACAGTATATTTTGTCATTAAAGTACAAATTTTATCATTCAACCTCAAAATTCCATTTTCATTTCATAATTCCATGTGCAGTGTAAGTTATACTGGTTGTGTGGGAATGTCTCATTTCAAAGTAATCTCCTGCACTTTGTTTCTTCAAGAGACAGTATTCAATGTTTCTTCAAGTCTTTCCATGGCTTCTGGGCATGCCTACATTTTTAGTAGCTTGAAAACCTATCCTGTCCCTTTTGGTACAGCTGTGGCAAAAAAATAATGCTTATGTTATGTTTCCAGTTGGGCTGTTTACATACACACGTTTCCAGCTTTGCTCTTCACACACAGGAACAGCCATCCCCAAAAGCGTCAGAGTTCAGCGTCCAGTGAGAAAATACAAGCACACGTGACGTACATTAAAGAACTTTACAACAGAGCACTGCGATGCCTCTTCTATTAGACCACTGGTTTCTTAAAAATGGGAATAGATGAAGAATGAGCCCCAAGCAATGTGCAGTACTGGGGCCACTTGCATATCGAAATGTGCATCTCAAAACCAGAAACATAAATTTCTTGCTATTAAAACAGTACTGTTAGAACACTAGCCAAATAAACTCAGAGCAAAACATACCAAGCAAAAGAACCCAAATAATACAATCCCCCCCTGCAAATCCCCATATTATATATCATCCCCTGAAATATTTAATATTTCAGAGCTATCCTATTATACTATAAATACTGTGATTAACATTTAAACTTCTAGCCAGCATTAGCAACAGTTCAGAGCTAAGCTGGCTCTGCAAAATGTAAAAGACTTTAGCATCAGGTTTCTTGATTTGGAATTATTTTTAAACACAATTAACTACTATCTTAACAGTCTTAAAAATAAATGAAAATCAAATGAAGTAAAAAAAATGAAAGCCTAAAATTTAAGACATGGAAGGATGAAAGTAACAATTTTTTGAATCCTGTGCTGTACAATGGAGATGAGACATAGTCCAAGTACACAGCCAAACTGTCACCAGTTAGAGCCTTCTCACATCAACATCCAGCCTGTATGTTCTGCCTATTTTTTAAAGTTTCAACTACATACAAGGGAGCTTTTATGTAAAAAAACCCACATAACTTAAGGACCAGTAAAGCCTGTGTGGTAGGCTTGCTATTACTATACTTCAGATGTGACCAACAGAAAAAATAGAAATTACCAAAAAACTTATTTTCAATTATACTTTCATTAGTAACAAATAAGTATTGCTATAACAGCAACATAAAAAAGAGACAGTAGTAAAAGGTCCACTGCAGATAGTTTTTTTCTCACTGGCATTAATTTCATTTTTAGAAGTCTTTGTTACTTATGTGTTCTTAGGAGAAGTAGGCCCATGCTACAAGTAACAGGATAAACTCTAAGAACTATTAATGCTTATTTAATTTTAATTTATAGGTAAAAAATTAGTTACCTGCTTGTATTCACCAAGGCAGTTCTGACAGCAGAATCTTTTCTGCTGACCATCAATAGTAAGGATATTGTTTCCAGCTCCTTTACTGGGCAAATACTCCCCACAATGCTCACAGCAATTCATTATTAAACCATTTGCCATCCTGTATCTATTGAAGCAATGGTCACTGCACAGCTTATGAGTCATATTTTTAAAGCTAACTTCATGACGAATCTACAAAAAAAAAATAAAAAAGTATTCTATTACTAGACAATCACAAAGTTGACAGAAACTAGTAGACCAACTAGAAGTCTTACATTCAAATATCGATCTCACTTTTTAAAAACTGAAATGACCATGAAATATACAAGCAGAAAGGAAAGTTTGTTGTCTCAGATGTTCTAGGAAAACACTCTTAGACTCATCTACCCTTTAGCATAGAAGGAAAGAACAGAGGGAAGGATGTGGCAATTGCATAAGAGAGCAGAATGCAAATTTATGCAATCTTATAAAATGGTCAATTTACAGGTGAAGAACCTGCCATGTGAAGATTGGCCACATAATATGGTGTGTAAAGTAGCAGCCTGAACCAGTAGTAGCCTGACCTCAGTGATCAAGAAGGCATCAAGAATAAATACATACATTAATGAGAATTTAAAATTACACGTTCTACAGATCTCTAAAACCATCTGCATTACCTTTAAAAACCATACAGTAAAAAAAAAAATAGATAATACAGTGGATCTTGACTTTTTTTTATCAGCTATTCTTTTATGTGAGAGATCTAGGTTACAATTACAAGATTCTATGCCTCATTGAACATATTATCAGCAAAAGTTTCTGAAACAAATATCAACTTCTTGGAATACTTTCTTCCTTCAGCTGTTCTTTGTGTGAATATCAAGCCTGCATATTTTAGTATCTCGAAATACTGAAGATTTTACATTTTCTTCTTTTCAATTCTCTTATTTCAGTATATAAGGCTATTAATATGTCATTGAGAAAGAAAAAAAAAACCAGTCAACCAGACCTCAGTTAGTTTACCACAGATTGTGCATCTTGATTTATTCAAGGCTCCTTTTGAGGGATTCTGTTTATCTTCATAGAAGGATAAACATGATGTACTGCAAAACTCCTGGAAAGACTCACTTGAATCTACTTGAGCAACAATGGTACCTTTCATTGTTGTTATATCTCTAAAATAAAAAAAAAAAAAA
>VZUA01040105.1:6493-17150 GCA_013401035.1 Horornis vulcanius
CAGCCTCCTTTTTATCCCAATTTCCTGGCCACACTTCCCTCTCTCTTTCCCCATTGGTTGAGGTACTTGAGAGTTACAGACTTCCAAATCGCCTTAGACCCTCTTTCTAATGTGTACCTCCCTGCCCCTTTTCATTTTCCTTGTGTCTCTGTTCTTTTTCTCTAAATCCAGGGATTTAGCAAGGCCTTGGGTGAGTAGCAGTCTGTGTCAATTATTGGAATTCCCATGGAACTTATGGTTTCCACCCATTGCTTCTTTCACCTCTCAGCACCTGGCTTTATCTACCAGCAGACCCACAGTTTGTTTATAAAGACACCTGCTTCTCATTCCTTTCACAACCAAGCCCATTCTAGGATTCTGTCATCAAATTTTAAAATAACTTGATGTAGTCATTATATTCCACCTGTTCTAAGTCTTAGGAAAGTTAAAAAAAATAACAATAAACTTCTCACATTTCTGCAGCTCAAATCCCTATTGCTTAAACTTACATAATACAACATGGAAGATTTTAATTTTTGTTAAATCAAAATAATTTAAATTATGATAAAGCAATAGCTTCACTGTATCATTAAATATATTTCCTGCAGTGAGAATGATTCATCTGTTCTGTATTTTTTTTCTTTTCAGTAGCTTGCTCTATCACTAAATTAGACTTACAGCTTACAGCCTGTAATGCACTGTAAGGCAAATCTGGGCTGTTGAAAGCAAGATTTATATGCTTAATAATTAGATATCTCACTTTCCTAGCTTTAATTTGGTTTAGGAGACAACTCATATTTTGGTGTCAGAGTAATTGAATCATAACTTCTATTTTAGAAAAAGCTGGTTCTTGCAAAGGAACACGCTGATCACAAGGGTGGCACAGTGTCTATCCAGGGGGTTATTTTTACTTGCTAATTCCATGTCCCAGTGCAGCTCTGCCTTTACACCAAGGACACATGAGCAACACACGGATCCCACCCACTGCTATTTCATCTGTACTTCATCAAGTGTCACCTCACCTGTTCCTTCTCTTTTGGGCACCAAGAAGCCCCAGCAATATCGAAAATGCACCACGTCTCCCAGTAAAAATGAATTTGGCACACAGGTCCTACCACTGCTTGATTTCAGCTGTGGCCAAACAAACAATAAAGTTACCAAAAGAAAGTTGTGTGGGGATACAGGAGCAATGTGGAGCTATTCCACCAGAAAAGCTTGGTGGGACTCTAAATGAGGTCCATATAGAAAGGAACAGGAGATGAGGGGGGAAAAAACCCCATCAGTCATATTTTTATAACAGTAATTTCCCTCCAGTTTCTAAAGAAAGAAGATGTTATCTCAGCTCTTTCATGGTTTAGGTTTAATCCCGACTGGCAACTACACCCCACAGAGCTACGTGCTTATTCCCCCTTCAGTGGGGTCAGGGAGAGAATTGGAAGAGTAAATGTGAGAAAACCTGTGGGTTGAGATAAAGGCAGTTTAATGAGTAAAGCAAAAGTTGTGCACAGAAGCAAAGCAAAACAAGGAATTAATTCACTGCTTCCCATGGGCAGGCAGGTGTTCAGCCATCCCCAACAGAGCAGAGCTCCATACAAGCTGAATAACATTAATAGAAAGAAACACTATTGTGCTGGAATTGTCTTTTAGGATCACAAAAACTCAGGAGAAGTGATACCACAGAGCGTCAAACATGTCTTTGAAGGGGAGGGTGTGTGAGGGAACTCCACGAGGTTTTCAGAGAGAAGTACTAAAGAGGTGGTGCAAGATCTCACCATGCAGAGAAAGGAATGGGGAAGTGGTCATAGATAGAGTTTTTCCTATTTTTTTTTTAATTGAAAATAATTGAAAATCACTGGATTATATTTCTATCTTCTGGTTTGGGTCCCCTGTTATTTGCCACTGAAGCATCTTGGATTCCTTATGATCCATGCCAGCCCACTCTTGAATACCTCTGCACCTGCATTACAGCAGGTGTACATTTCATCTTCTCAAAATATTCAGCTACTAGAGATGTGAAGAAGACTTCTGGCAGTCAACTGTAATTTCCCCCCTGACTATCAGACCTTCAGTTTTGCTTTTAATTGTGAAATCACGAGTGGTTAATTCCTGATGAATTAATGTTTGTCCATGAAAACAAAGACAGATTGGCTGGAGGTTGTCTCCTGAATCAGCCCAGCTAAAATCATCTGAACCATCAGGTCTGTTTTCCTCTGGTCCTGTATGTTTTCCCCTGACATGTAAATTCATGAAATGTTGATACTACACTCTCCCTAAAGGAGAGATTTCATAGGCATGTTTCTGATTTGGAAAATGTGATTTGGAAAAACGACATTTTATTAGAATTACTGTATATGCAGTGGGAATAACACCAGCATGGGGAATTTCAAATTTGTTGAGTGGTGTTAGTTAAATATTTGATATGTTTCCCAAGAATGTTTCCCACTTGACATGACAATTAATTTGTGCCTGTTGTTCACATCTCCTAGTGTTTGCTTAGCACAACAGCAAAACATCTGCATTGCTCTAAGCCAAACTAATATGAATTACCAAAAGAATTGTAATTTACCCATTTATACGCTTGCTGTCAATGGTTTGACAACTGAAAAAGTTCCCTGGTTTTGATTATCCCTGTAGTCAGTCTTGCCCAGCTGACTAATTGCTCCATAAATTGTGGGTTTTCCATGAAGGTTCATATGGTATAGAAAAAAGGGAGCACTGAATAGAGCTTGATTAGCCAAAAGGTAATAGCCAAATGTTCCCCGTGGGAACAATCAAATGAACTAAGTCAAAATGTGTCTTTTTGTTTCATCAGTGACTGTATGAATGACTCTGTGTGTGTGAACATGGAAATTCTAAGGTGGAATGTCCAGTAGATAGTACAGAACTGCTTGTGCTGCTTTGAAATGTGCAAGTACAGTGGCTTCATGTTGGGGGATAGCTTTCTTTTATTTTGTTCCTTTTTACTTATAGAATTGTCACCCATAAATTGCTAGGAAACACTAACAACTGGGTATCTAAGAAAACAAAAAAAGTGACTAAGCTCAGGGGAGGAGGGCATCTGGTTGCACTTCTCTTATCTGGGAGTTTCTCTCAGAGGGGCAGAGATACCATGGGAATTGGGCAGGTTAGAGATGGGGCTGAGGCAGCCGCTCGCTCTCTCACAGCTTCAGAGGAGGATGGTTGGAGCTGCTGCTTGGGGGAGGGAATTCGCTGCCACCACAGTCCAGCCCAGTCCTGTTTCCTCTGCCGTGGGGTGAGCCTCTGCTTGTGAGAGCAGCCACTGAACGGGGTCCTTATTAACACCTCCCTCACTAAAAGAGGGCCCTGTCACGCTCTGCTCGGGTGCCCGGGATCCTGAGCTGGCCTCTCCCTGCCCTGCTGGGAGCCGGGCTGCCGCTGTCCCATCCCCAGCGCTCCTTCAGCTCCGCTCTGAGCTTTCACTGCACTGCAGCCCCGCACCCCCTGCCTGCCGAGACGTCCTGCCGGCCCATCTTGCTGCTCCCGAGAGTCCTGCAGGGGCACCGGGATCGGCTGTCCCGGGGCCCCAGAGAAGCAAAGCCTCTCCTCCATCCCTTCCCGTCTGGGCCCGCCGCCATTGCCGTGAGCTCCCCGAGCCCGCGCCACAGCGCCCCCTGCAGCCGCGGGGGAATCAGCGCACCCGCCTGCCCGGCCGGGGGCCAGCAGCGCCCCTGCTGGCTGTGAGCGGAACTGCACCGCGGGGGAAAGTGCCCGCGGCCCAGCGAGGGCTGGCGCTGGGTTGGGCTCTGTTTGTTTGCCCTCTTACACACACACATACTAGAGAAGAAATGTTATGCCTTTTCACATATCTTTGCCTGAAAGCCCCTTAACTTCAAAGTTATAGTAACTTGGAGGGAGGAGGCTTACCTTCTCCATCCCAAGGGAGGCTCCTGCCTCCCTTAGCAGACACCTGTCTTTTCAGACCAAGACACTTCACAAACCAAATCTAAATTTAAATTGAAAAATAAACCTGCTCAGAGCAACGGTCTGTATTTTTGCTTAAAATCTTGATGAGGTTTTAAGTCTAGGCTTTAATCTGTGGGAAAATGCTGCACTCTAAACTTACCCATTACAGGTGATTTGACATGTGAAATCTATAAGAATATTAGGCTATCACCATATAAAAAATTAATTATAAACCATATGAAGAAGGAAAGAAATAAAAACTTCTTCCTGAATTGATGTAATTAAACTCTAACCTTTTGTCAGGATAAAATGCAGACAGTGATTGTTCCTACTCTATTAATACTGCATTAATACTGGTACAAATGCTTTGGGAATATTAGAAGCTGCTTTGCTGCCCACATTTCAAGAAAGTGAAAAAGTAGAAGACTGGGAAGAACAATCTGGGGGTTGTTAAAGTATTACAAACATTCTGCAGACAATCTTGAGGAGCTTGCATTTAAATTTAGTGAGGCAGCAAGGGCATGATGACCATAGGTCTACAGATACTTCTGTAGGATGTGAAGGAAAGTAAGTGCAGATACAGCTTTCTTCAGCCTAGCAGGGAGGCTCAAGAAGATCCAGGGACTTTTCTATGAAGTCAGATGGCTTTAGGGTAGAAATGAGGTTCACACAGCAGCCCTCTTTGGAATCCTGTAGCTGCTAATATAAAAAATACAACAATTTTACTCCATCTCTTCTTTTCATGAATGAAAAGAGATGAAAATGAATCTCTTCTTTAGCCTATTTAGCCTTATCTTTAGCCTACTCTTTACCACAACTCAAACCCAGTTTTCTCAGTAAGCGTGATCACGGCCACACAGCTCTGCTGACCCAAACTGGGGGAGGGTTTTGGTTCTGCTGGTTCTGCTGGGAGAACACCTTATTTTTGACAGCTTTGGAGGAGGTAGGGGAAAAGCTCCTCCTGATGAAGGATATTACAAACCACTTAGAGCAGGACTGTTCAGTGGTCATCACAAGAGCTTCTCTGGTAGAGGTCCCAGATGCTTCAGTCCTGGAGAGGCAGGGAACCATCCCAGCACAGGGTGCTAAGAACACTGAAGAGGCTACAATTTAGGTGCTAAAAATCGTTAAATTCATTTACCTCTCTGGTAGGCAGCAAATCAAGAACTCAAGGAGGGTGTGAACTGTGCTGCTGAGGGAAAGAGAACACTGATCTGTTCTGTGAAACCTCTACAAAGAGGCCTCCCAGTGAGGAAATTTAATTGATCTTTCTCTTCAAGCAGAGCCAAAATACTCACACACCCCCTCCACCTCAGGTGACACTACTAAAAACATTTGTCCTCATAGAATCACAGCTTCCCAAGATGAGGTGTGAGACCACTTCTGTGACCCTGGAATAGTAACTGATGAAATTACTTACATGGGCTTTGCAGGGCAGCAGTCTGGCTGGGGAGGCAGCAGAGACACCCCACAGCCAAGAGATCATTTTGCTGTCAGCTGCTGAGGCATCGCAGCCAGTTCAACCTTGATGAAAGTGCCCTGTAAACCACTCATGAATTTTTATCCCAGCACTGACCAATGGCTTGGACAAAGCAAGAAGATAATTTTCCTCCACTGGGAAATCGTCTCTTTAGGAGCACATTAGTAAGAATCATTCTAATAAGGTTTGTGGGGCTATTCCAAAGAATTCAGTCTTATCCTTGGAAAACTCTGACACCCTCTTAAAATATTAAGGGAGAGTACATGGTATATAAAATATAGAGAGGGTAAGGTGCCCAAGTTCTTGACTTGTCAGTTAATTCTGAAAAATAGATTAGATTGATTCACTGGTTGAATCATAATTTCTGAGATGGAGCATCTGTAAGATATTTTTTACAAGAAAACATAATTTCCAAGTTATCCTGTCACTACAGTTATAAAAAAGAAACATTTCTGCAAGCTTCCTTGTTGATCTACAGCCTCATATTTTGTGCACAGCCCTGTGCTTATTAGATTTCTGATTTAATTGAAATGTATTAGTTAATCTATTTTTTCAGTATTACCTGATGATACAGACAGGCAGGATTTACAACCTTAACTATCATTTGAGCATTCAGAAACCCCCAGAGGAGAGAAATCCATCTCTTCTGCTATTTACAGACACAGCAAAGAAACCCAAGAACTGTAAAATGAACTATTTAAAATTTTCTTTGCAGATTTTTGAGACAGAATAACGAAATACTTTACCAAATCCAAAATTCACTCTCTGCAGGGAGTGCAGAGGAGTCAGGAAGACTGGGACCACTAAGGGATCCTCTAGTGTAGTCACACAGGAGATTTTGGAACTGGCAGTGGGAAAAGGGGAGATGCAACTTCCTTGTGGAACAGATTGAGAGGCTGGAAAAATGTCACTTGGCATAACTATGGCAACTATTTATTAATTGTTGTAAAGAGCAAAAATGGGAGTCCAGACTTCATGCATCTCAGCAAAACATTGACAGCAGAAATGGTGTAGGTCTGCTGGAGAAAATCCTCTATGCCAACACCTGAATTTCAGGATGAGAGTCAGGGGACTGCCTTCCTTTCCCTCAGACTTCTTTCCAAAGAGCACACAATGAATATGAAGAGATTCAAGCACCTGTGTGGGAGATTGTCTTATCATACAAGATAAAATGCATGTGTCAAATGAGTCTGGAAATGAAACCAACTCCTCTCCATCTCAGGTCTTGAGGCAGAAAAAGAAGTGAGGAATAAGGGGGGGCATGGGCAGAGGCGGGGGCAGGGAGAGAAGAGATGAATGTCAAGACTCTAGGGAGCTGTAAAATTTATCCTCTTGAAAGTTGTCTCTTGGCTGCAGAACAAAGCATGTGGAGGAAGGGCATATAACCAGTAATATCTATCCCTGTTTTTTAGAAACTAAGAACTAGGTGCTTCTCTGTTCCTACCAGTCCATGGCAAGGGAAGAAATGATCTTTAAGGTCCCTTTCCAATCAGGCCATTCCATGATTCTGTGATTCTCTTTGTATGTTCTGCTTACCAGCATGTACAACCTGAGGACGACACTGAATACCTTCCTGTTCATGGAAAGCCAACAAAACAAGGCCTGGGGACCCTGACTGGCTTCAGAATGCTCCTCTATGGCCACTGTCACATATTTAGAACAACTTTGAGTGGGGAAGAGTAGGATAAATGCTTCAGAAAGCTGTTGCTGTGTGGATTCTATTCCACAGCTCCTGTGGGAGAGGTAAAATTTCAGTCTCATCAGAATAACCTTGCAATAGCCAACAGTAATCAAAAGCAAGTTGGAACTGGGGGTAATTTTGATTTCACTCATCTGTACTGAGGCTACACCAAAACAAAGCTTATACCATTGTTCTCTCCCCTTCTGCCAGCCAAATGCAACCAAGGAAGAAATCACAAAGGCTTATTTGCCCTTTTAAAGAACAAATCCCTGCCACTCACATGCATTTCAGGACTCCTTCAGAACAAAGGCAGGTTGCTCCAATTCACCCTTTTTTGTGCCTGCCACAGTCTCACGTGAGGTGTTTTCTGCTGGCAGAAGGTGCTGAGGTTGGCAAATGCTCCCCTCAAAGCTCTGTTCACCCTGGCAAAGATCTCCACTGCTCTGGTGTGGGAGCAGGGTGGCTGACACATCCTGAGAGCCGTGATAGGGCTTGCCAGCTTGGAACCAAATCTGGACACTTTTCACCCACTCTGCACTCTAAACAGCTGAAAATAAATAAATAAAAAGCCCTGGCACAACAGAAATGGCACAAAGGCCGTGTTTGGCTTCAGATCAGCAAACCCATCCCATTTGCAACATGGGAGGGCAGTGTTTCCTTGGGAGCATCGTGGCTGAGGGGAAATCCAGCTGCAGATAGCCTGGAGGTGAAGAGATGTGGAGATATATTATTTTTATGCTAGGAACCATTTAACTTCATTAAAGGTGGCAACTAAATTAGGAACTGGAAGGAGGAAAATTGCAACTTTGGTCACGAAATAAATCATCTCAGTGGTATCCACAGCTGAATAGTCATGACATGGATGTTATGAACAGAACAGCAGTGGACAAACTCAGCCTCTCAGCTGCCTTTGGACCAGCACTCCTGGGCTGCTATTCTGGCTTTTTAACAGAAGAGAGGGGAAAAAAAGTTAAGCTGCACCTGGAGGAGATAAAAAAAGGGAAAAAATAGTAAACCAAAAATTAANGGAACTGGAAGGAGGGAAATTGCAACTTTGGTCACGAAATAAATCATCTCAGTGGTATCCACAGCTGAATAGTCATGACATGGATGTTATGAACAGAACAGCAGTGGACAAACTCAGCCTCTCAGCTGCCTTTGGACCAGCACTCCTGGGCTGCTATTCTGGCTTTTTAACAGAAGAGAGGGGAAAAAAAGTTAAGCTGCACCTGGAGGAGATAAAAAAAGGGAAAAAATAGTAAACCAAAAATTAAAGAGAGGTATCTACATAAAAGATAAGCTGCAAAGTGCCAAACAAAATCAAAGATAGATGAAGACAGATCATCTTGGCTGCACAGCAGTGTGACTTTAAGAGAGAAAATGAGTGCAGAGAGTTTTCAGCTTTTCTTTCACTTCCTTATAAGTTAGTTTAAACCAAGCCAAATAATTCACTAATTCACTTCCATGGATTTTCCCCTGATCTTCTCAAGGGAATAGAACATTCTGCTACGTGTTTTATTCTGTTTTGAAAAAGAATATTTCAGAGAAACTCAAATTTATGTGTTGTTTTCAACAGTTTGACATTTCCAAGCCAGTCACTAGGAAACAATCCCCGGCACAGGAGCTTCTCTGTCTTTGAGCCAGTCCCAAGCTGCAGTTCCTGTCCTATCCTGTCCTGTCTTGGAGCTGGGCATTTAAAATCTGCTAAGATCTCTTGTTTTCTCACATGGGTAAGGCAGGGGGATGTGGGTAAGCTTTGATTGACTCACCTCAAACTCTGTGAATTCGGGTACTGTTCTTCAAGAGCAATCTTGGCTGCCTGAGGGAGAAGAGCAGGAAGTCCTGGAGGATCTCTCCACCTTGTCTCTAATTCCCTTGGAGCTACCAGTGTGCTGATGTGCACAGAGGGAAGGGGGCTGAGCCTGCTGCAGTGCACCCAGGTCTCAGCAAGGCATCTTTCTGCTTTTTGTCAGCTCTAACACTGCTACTGAGAGACCTGCCAAAATCAGGGTGACCTAATTGTGGCCTTCCAGTGCCTGAAGGGAGCCTACAGGAAAGATGGAGAGACTGGTTCCAGGGTCTGGAGTGACAGGACAAGGGGAATGGCTCCAAAATGAGAGTAGGTTCGGACTGGATATTAGGAGGAAATTCTTCCTTGTGAGAGTGATGGGACACTGGAACCTGTTGCCCAGAGAAGTTGTGGATATCCCATCCCTGGAAGTGTTGAAGGCCAGGTTGGATGGGGGTTTGAGCAACCTGGACTAGTGGAAGATATCCCTGCCTGTGTCAGGGGGTTGGAATGAAATGATCTTTTAGGTCCCTTCCAACCCAACCCATTCTATCATTCTGTGATTCTGTGATCCTATTGTATACCACAGACCACAGTACCAACGGGTCTTTTGATTTGAAGTAAAAGATATAAAGAGATATTCTTCATCTTCTATAAAGAGAAAGCCTACAAGCCATGAGAAGCCCATGCCTGGCAGTCAGGGCTTCCACCTGTGCAAAACCTGAGCCAGCCCTCATGGCTGATAATTCTGGTGCTCCACATCTTACCATGGGGATGTCAAAAGTCAATCTTAGAAACTAAAAATAAGAAAACTCCAACAAATCTATTGCTTCCTCCTCCCACACAGACCCCAAACCATTTAATCTCATTTTATAAATGGCCCTGTTCCCAAACCCAGATCCAGAAGACTATGAGAGATTTGCAGATACCTCTGGTTCTCTTTTGTCTATCATAGCTACTGACAACATGTTTCTTCACATTTGCAAAGCGAAAGGCATTATCCATTTCCAAAACCTTCTTTCAACAGATGGACCCAGAGAACTACATCTATACCAATAAATTAGACTACACCTATACCAATAAATTATGCCCAGCGATTCCCTTGTGCCAGTTTTGCCCACATCTATAATTAATATAAACTTTTGTCCAAAACAAGAGCCTGGCACACAAAGTGCTTTTGGGAGTGGTCCCTGGATTATCCCTACTTCTAAACTGTGCCTGGAAAACATTTGGGAGACCCCCCAGCTGGCAAAGGCACGGGAACCATGCTGACAGCTTCCCTGGATAAGTGGTTGTGTTTCTGTGCTGGGAGCCAGCCCAGGCACTGAGTTTACTGGAAGGGATGCAGGCCATAAATTCCCTGGCAGTGACAAATTGTGGATCATAACTCATCCTCACTTCTCCAGCACGGGAATCCACAGAGGACAACCCAAAAGACCAGGAGTGTTGCCCCTCACTGAGACCCGTCTCCTCCTGCTGAAGTGAATGCTCTTACTGCTACAATCAAGTCATTATCAGACACAAAAGAGGTGATCAGACAAAAAGCTCTGTGCGCGGCCCTCTGAGTGCTATACAAACTCCCCCCAACAGCACTCAGATGTCAGGCAGTGTCAATAGCTGTGAATGATGGTTCCATTAAACACTTCCATGGGATTTGCCCTCCTGGACCCCTGTGTTTGCTGGTTTACCCATCTCCCGCAGAACGACAGGAGAGCTCTGCAAGGGATGTTTTCTTCTTTTAGGAAATCAAAACAAAAAAGTCATCTCCAGAGCCAGCTGTATTTTCAGCAAGTTTGCAAGGAGC
>VZUA01040133.1:5843-18417 GCA_013401035.1 Horornis vulcanius
AAAAAAAAAAAAACAAAAACAACCCAAATAATTTAATTTAAACCTCCATAAAATAGAAGGGCAGAAATTAGACTTTTTCCATTGCCTTCTGGCTTCCAAACCTTTGCAAAGTTCTTTTGGCCTACTTTCCAGTTTTTCCTTCCAGTCACAAAAACTACACAAGCAATTTTGTTTTCGAGTATATTTCACCTTAAGGTGCTAAAACAAAGTTAAGAAAAACAGCATCACAAAGCAAAACATACGAGGAACACCTGAAGGATGTCACCACAGGCTGCACTGGAAGGTAACTCAGTGGCTTCCTCAGTCCCTGCAGCTGCCCCGAGGCAGCCGAGCCAGCACACATTGGTGTGACTTGGACACACAAGGACTGGGCTGAACAAGCTCCTGATTGTTTGTTGGTGTTTGCTGTGACAAGGAATGAGGAGAACGAAGTGACTGGAACCGAACATGAAAACAAATCTAAGGAGCATGAAGACACAATGGTCAAGCCAGTCTCCTGCGAGGACACGGAACAACTCTCCACCCATGGGGAAAACAACTATCACTGCAGAAAGGACACATTTCAGCTACCTGTCCAGCAGCTTTTTGCCCATGAAACAGTTCAAGCAAGCCCAAGTCCACAGGGGAAGTGATTCCCGCTGGCCTCAGGTTGGACATGACCATGTGAACCCTCCAGGGCTCAGCACATCAGCTCAATGCAATGGGGATCTCATGTCAAATTCAAAGCAAATAGCACTACTGGCTTATGCATCCTCAGCTATCCATAAATACAAGCCAGAGATTGGGAAATTCTCTTCTCCACTGACTTCATGAATACAGACCATAACCCAGGACGAGTTAAGCATATATTGCAGATAGTCAGGTTTTCTTAACTGTACATGAGTATGTGTACATCAGCCTCTCCTTATAGGAGAGGTATTCCAGTGCCTTCATTGGCTCTGTGGCTCTGCACTGGACTCACTCCAACAAGTCCATACCTTCCTTGTACTGGGGAGACCAGAACTGGACACAAGCAGGATCACCTAGAGCCAGCTGACCATGGATGAGACTCCACAACCTCTCTGGGAGACCTGTTGTGATGACTGACCATCCTCAGTAAGAAAAGAAAGCTTCCCATCTATCCTAGAGAAGGGCAAGGGAAGGGAAACAAAAGCATTGGTGATTAATGCTCTGAGGGAGAAAAGCCTGAGAAGAGGGACCAAGATCCTTCCCTCTGCTGTGATACAGCAGCCAGACCCCTCCTTTGGTCTCCCTCTCTCCACAAAACTAAGCTGATTATACACCACCTACAACATTTATTCAGCTTTGCTGCTGATTCCATTCTCTTATAATACATGTAGGAAATAGGAATATCAGGAGAGGGAGGTAAGAGTCTCAAGATTCAATACTCTTTAAAATCTAAGCACTTTCCCACATGAAAACTGGTATATGCCATATTACTACCATAATGACTTCTCTACACCCTTACTGTGCTCAGCAATCTGTATTTGCTCTCTGTAACAGCTGGTTATAGCTCCTTGGCCCCACACCCCTAAAAGTCCATATTCAGGTGCCTTGAGCTCTTTTTGGTCTGATAATATCTGGAGCAACATCCATCTGCATCTTCATCTGCATAGGACTGCCTATGGCCTAAGTATGGGATCACACTACACTTCTTTCCCCCCCCACCTTTCTCTCTGTAATCTACATAGGCAAAGCTGCTTCCCACATTCAAACAGGGTGCCTCAAACACAGGGAAACATCAGAAAGGCAGAAGCAACAGTTACAGAGCAGCTCATTAAGAAGATCCCAGTGCACTTTAAATTTCACCTCAATATACCAACAATTCACTTGCAATGAATACCTCTGCTCCTCCTATATTTACACATACCCAGACCAATGAGCATCACACTGCCTAACCCCATCAATATCTTTATTATAAAGCCCAGGAAACAAACAGGATGATTAAGAAGCTGGACAGATGGCACCTGAGGTTCCAGTCCATCTAGTTATTTATCCTGCTGCCATCACCACAGCAACACAGAGCCTCTTGTGGGCAGATCCTGCACTTCCAGTGGAGGGGCCAGATACCAATCCCAAGGTGCAGCTCTGCTGTCCCCTCACAGGATCTCAGGGATACAGCAGCAGCTCACAACAGCTTTGGCTGATGGGCAACTTTCTAATACAACAGCAATTTCTGCCAAAAACTGCAATAAAACAGGCGAGATTTGCCTGCTGGCCAAACCTGCACAGGAAGATCCCAATTAATTGTTGAAGACTTGGAAATAAGCTTGGGCATAAGTCCAGCAAAATGTAAGTGCAATTATGAGGAAGCTTGGAAAAGTGCAGAAAGAATTAACATTTAACTGCAACCAGGGCTTCTCTTCGTCTGCTGTCACTCACTCTCCAATTCAGTGCTACAGATTAGAAGGAACCCTAATTACTGTCTTGGAGAAAAACATCTTCCCTGGCGGGGTGAACTGCCTAGCAGGAGCATCACAAGGGACAGGGATAAAAATGTAACACTTACGAATGGATGTTTATTCTTTTTTACGCCTTCTTCTATCTGACCTACCGTAAACTTTTAATCCACGCTTTGCTTCTAGATTCTCTTGCCTTGATATAGACAACATACACATTTTCATGCAACAGATTTAATGAATTCACTATTGAGCCATGCTAGTAATCCCATCTTTCCCTTTGAAAGTCAGCATTTGGCCTTTGCCTTCAGCAAAATATTTTTAGAAGAGTGAAAAAAAATCAGGAGGTGAAGAAAAAAAAGAGATTTATTTACTTCAAACATGCTTCCCCCCTCCACACCTTTCCAAAGGTTATTTCATTTTAAAAACAAGCAGTTCTAACTCAAGAACTCTTCCCTGTTAAGAACCACTGCTCCCATCATACATACCTCCTCCTTCCAACACAAAACTTAATGCAGAGACAAGAGGAACTCCAGTGAAAAAGCAGTGTTTTAATTTAAAATTATAATCATCACAAAGACTATGATGAGCCTTCTCTGCATCCATCCCCACTCACTTAGCACTGGTGAGATGAGGAGGAAGCTCTGCCTGGGCAGTAACAGGGTCACTCAGGCTGCTGTCACTCCTGCATTGCCAGCACTGCTGAGGGACTTCATTTTGGAGCAGATCATCACCAGCACCAAAGGAAACTAGTTGCACCTTCCCCTTCCTTGTACACTCACAGTAGGAGGCTGGCTATATTGGTATTATAATATACTGCTAGACTTCATCTGCACCCTCCAAGCTGAAACCTTCATCTTGGGAAACAAATTTGCCAAATGTTCCCTTCAACAAGGCAGGCCCTGCACAAATATTTGTCAACAATAAACACTGCTGCCTTTTACGCTGCAGGACTGAGGCAGGGTCAGGACTGCTCCAGAGACTTCTGCTCCTCACATTCCTTCCCAGAGCCAAGGCTCTGCCGTGTGCAGGGGCTATTCACCAGTCAAGCTCATGATAGTTTTGTTTCTCAGATGACTGACCTTGAAGTTTCTCCTGTGTTTCAAGGTGGACAGAGCAATAAGACAGCTGAATAAAGAGCGAGCTCTCAGCTCTGTATAAAAACGTGTTAGACCAGGAAAGACAAATATTTGTACTTCAGTTCCACCACCACCATGGAGATAGGGGGAGGGAAGAAAAGAAAGGAAAAAAGTACAACTGAATTCCATTCTCTAGATGGGAACAGGCAGAAGGAGCTGAACAGAACCAACATAGCTGCAAACATTAAGTAAAATAAACCAGGCTCTTGGTGACACGAAAGAATCCTTGGACTGATTATTAAATCTGCATTTCCCACAGAGATTACACATCATCTTAAGACTGCGGGGATGTGAATTTAAGGGCAAGGCAGGAGGTTGCAACAACAGTTTGTGCGGTAAGCAAAGGTTTTCAAGGGCTTTACCATGGATTCCTTTCCAAAAGCTCTTGCTAAGCAAAGCCTTTGAGTCACACCAGGGCTCCAGCACGCTCCCCACCGCACCCACACGCCAGCCGCTCCTTGCAAGCCTGTTGGGATTACCAGTGCGGGTTGCGACAGCGCTCGGCCGTGGGCCTGCCAAGGCACCGGGCCAAGCCCGTGGGCAGGGAACACATCCGGCAGGCAAACACACAGACTGCTGCTCACAATGAAAGGTCTCAGCGCAGGGTACATGTGCAGGAGCCACTGAACTGCTGCTGCACGAGAAAGAGGTGCTTCATTTTTATATGAACCCAGAAATTAGGTGAAGCAGGATTGAGGCAGGCGGACGAGAGCAATTGAGGCAGCAAATGATATTCCATCAGCACCGATCTCCGCTGATCTTCCCACTGAAAAGGCAATAGGGGAAGCTGAGACTCAGAAGGAAAACACTGGGGACAGTGACAGGTTTTAGAGAACCTCTCTTCTGCCATCTCATGAGATGTGAGCACAGCTCCTGGCTGACAACAAAACAAGTGGAGCTCAGAGTTCCCTTTCAGCCTTTTTCTGTCTCTGCACTCCAATGTCAATAAGTCTTAATTGCCAAAAGCAATCTGTTAAATAACCTTGGCCCACAGTTTTCTTCCAGCATTTCTGCCAGGAGTATTAAATACCCAAAGCAGCATCAACGAAGAGACAGACTCTGGGTATGTCAAGAACAGCCTTGGACACCTTAACATAATTGCTCCAGGATTAGTATTTTTCGTTTTAAATGTTTCACTCTGTGCAAATGTGCTGTGTGGACTTAAAGTCTGCCCTGGACTTTCCCATGAGTTCACTTGTTTGCAACAGTATCTGTGAAGCATAAATGGAAGACAAATATAAACCATGATAATATTTATCTTTTTCCATTTTTGAAATTTTGTCCTCTAACCAATGTCACTAGGGAGTCTCCAGAACAGCCAGAAAGAAAAACTGGGAATTGCCACGCTGGATGAGGTAGATCTGTTTCTGAACACCCTCAGACTTCAGGAAGACGTTAAAAATAAAAAAAGCCTATTTTGAACAGTCAGTTAAGGAACAAACTACTCAGCAATAATTCCATCTTCCTAAACCACAGCAGCTGGAACTCTGGGCCAGGCCACCCCCTGAAACAAAAAGGTTTATAACCTTTCCAAATTGTAACTCCAAGCTTGTGTCAGGAACTCCAAGTGATTGCTGTCAGAACATAGATACCTGGTTCTTTCTCGGCTCCCAAGTTCTTCACTTCAGTAACACTTCAGATGTGGATTGAATTACATCTTGTAATGCAAGATGCATTTTTTTAAACCATTTTCCATTTATTTTAAACTACACTGAAGTAGCTATTTCTATGTTCAAAGAAAAACATCAGTGTAAAAAAGTAAGGAAGGCTGTTTCTGAAATTCTCTGTGGTTCTCCAAGTATACACAGCATGAAATTATGTTTGCTTATGCAAACGTACTAAACTATATTTTCAAACTGAGCAGATGGCACACCCTTGCAATACACCTTTTACAGTCTGCACTTCGATTCCTTAAATATCCCCTGAAACAGCAGATGAGGTCCATATAGAAAAAGCTTCCCTCTCTACCAATAACTTCTGCACAAGTTACTTGAGGACATTTCAGCCTCTACTTACGATGCAAATGTATAATAAATTGCTGCACTGTTCTTGGAAAGAGTTCAAACTGAGGAGAGGCATTCTGATGAAGTTCCTCTTACTCAGAATTTGTTTTCTTTTTTAGTTTAAACATCTTGGGGCTGGGAAGGGAACAACAAAACCTGATCAGCTTTGATTTTAAACATGACAGCCCAACAAGAAGAGAATTACTACAATTTAGAACAACATTCAAATTCAAAAGAGATGTTTTAGTTCAAGGACAAGTTATCGAGCTTGACAGCATTAGCTTACACATTAGAAATAAAAATAAAATTCTTGCCAGCATCACAGTCACCATCTGAAGGTCCACAGGCTACCCTGCAAGAAACCAGAGCAGCTTTTAGTTTTTTTTTCCCTAAAGCCGGCAAACTGATTGCGTCTGTCAAGATGTACTCTCTTTTTGCCTCCTAGGTAGGGAAACCTACAAAGTGCAAAATCCTAGAAAGATAAAAGACAATTTAAGTTTGAGAGAATCTCTCAGTTGCTTCTACCCCAGCCCAAAGCAAAGCCACGTCCCACACCATTCTTTCACCTAAAATACCCCATTTTTGTCAGAGTTTTCAAGACAGTATTTTCTGATGCAAAAAACAACAGTCAAGTTTCAGGTTTTTTGTAGATCCCCCATCCAGTTTCTCTCATAGTTTACTTTTTTTCCCCTGTAAGCAAAAGCTTTTTGTGTGACCCTAGGCAGGAGTGTTCAAGAGAACCCACTGAGAAGCAGCAAGTACATTCCAAGTGCTGTATGCTCTACACTGCCTACGCTGTCACCTCCCAGGGTTGGCTGTTTTCTTTAAGAAATATAAATTATATACACAAGTTACTCCAAAGGGATTCTGTTGAACCCTGCTTGGCTTCAGACATCATATACTATAATTTGCTCTGATTTTTTTAGGATTTGACATTGTGCCTACATTCCTGTCACATAAGGCATTTACTATTAGGTTCCAGAAATGGTGTGCTGAGACTCTTGCAGTGGCCTGTGGTGAATAGACTAGAGCCAGCAACCAAAGAGCAACAGTGTTCAGGCCCTGGAGATCCTGCAATAACAGCAGCTCTACTGACATCAGGAGATCTTCTCATGCAAGCATTTGTAAACTTCCCAATTTCTTTGATTTTTATCTGCATCTTTGTGGCTAAACTGGTGGGCTTCCACTCAGCATTAAGGAAAGACAGAACTTAACCTGTTGTCCCCACTATAGCTCAGGCTCAGCCTTCTCTAAACAGCAGACTAAAGTTTTATTGCATGCATGATGTAGCTGTGCACTGAAAGCTGTACATTATGGAGAACACGTGCAGGAAACCATGGAAATACTTCAAGGTGGTTTAGTTCCAGCCTGAAGGGTCTTACATGTGAAACCCAAAAGCAGCTCAGAAGCAAGAGGTGAAAGAATAGCTCTTAAAGTTGTTATAATAGACATGGGTGCTGCTGGAGTGAGACCAACACTAGGATGTCAAACAGTAGAGAACAGCAAACACAGATTTGATCACTGCCACTTATTAAACCAGGTTGCCCTGTGTAGCAGATCAAGGAGTTTCCCTGCAGCTAGGACAGATGGCTTTGGTCTAAGCAAGTGACTCATCACACAATTCCAGAGGAACATATGGGTGAATGAATTTGTGTTCTGGCTGCTTGCCTAAAGGAAAGCAAGTGCAACTACCATCCACACCTAAGAAACGAGACCCATTCACTAGAGGTCAGAGGAACACTGAGCAACGCATCATGCTCTTTGGCTGGAAAAGGCATTTGGCCACAAGACTTAAGGCACGTAATTGGAAGACTTCTGATGATCTTGCTAGTGCTGATATCGCTCTCCCTTTAGGACAGTCAACTTCTTCCTATCTGCAACTCTGAAAAAAATAAAGGGTAATGATGGTAGCAACCCACCCCGGTGGCACACAGCCTCTCATAGACTGAAGGTAATTTTTTACCCATCAATCTTCAGATAGACTTCACAGACAAGATACTCATTCCAGGGCTACACATCCTCACACTACACAACTGCTCAGCAGAGAAGCCATAGCTTAATCAACTGTCAATCACAATTTATGGTAAGTTGGGCCATATGGAAACTGAGACTGGGGCTCTGTTCCTAGTCCTGGCAAGGGAGGAGGAAAAAAATAGCACCCACTCTTTCTCTTAAAATAGGTGCAGCCCACTGCTCAGCTTTGGAGCTCATCACAACCAACATGTACTGTATGAATGTCCAAGAACTGTGCCTGGATTGCAGCAGCTTTGCCTACAAATGGAAAGTTGGAAACTTGTTCTCTTCAGAGATACTTGATTTTCTAAATATAGTCCCAGTATTTCCCAAATCATACATTCAGCTGACCTGAGCTCCAGTGAGGAAAAAGAACTGCTATCTTCTTCCTCATGATTTCTCGTGGACCACTTACAATTTGGTACAGGACATACCAACCTGCACAATATTAGTGTAATTTGTGATTTCAGCAAATTAACCATTAGCAACTGCCAGATCTTACAGTGGTGGAAAGTCTCATTCACTTTGAATTCCATCAGTACTCTCACACACAATTTTTTTTGAAAACCACAGTATTACTGCAAACATAGAACTAAGCAGGTTCTCTTACTTGTCACATAAAGCCTTCTCCAGTCAGTGGTAAATCCAGCAGAAACATTCTACAGCACTTTTTCAGTCTTCTGAGGAGGAACGCACTGCACATGCAGCTCCAGTAAATAAGCAAAGGTCTCCTTCCTTTCTCCCTCCCAAGTAGGGACATGTTGAACATGTGGAACAAGTGTGCTTTTTTTTTTTCCCCCATCCTGAATGTCTCCAGTGTAAATAATCCTAAAATAAAATAACCCTGTTTGCCCAACTAATGGTTCACCAGACTTCTAACAGTGCACATCTGCCTTTGCTGTTAGAGGGCACGAGGGCATAGCAACAAGTGACACATTTGGGTTTATTAGTATATTTTTTTACACTCAGAGTTAAAAATAAAACAAACAGCTGTACAGGGGGGAAATTTCAAAGAGCAGCTAAAAGAAAAAAAAAAGGGAATTCAGGAAGAAGTAAGATTACTCCACTACAAATCAAAAGCTTCCACCACAAGAAAAAGTTTGTCATGTGCCTTTGTTCACAGGCCAGCTCTCGAAGACCTTTGCAGCAGAAGTGGCTGTGCTTCTCCTCAGCACAGCTTTACTTCCACAGTTCCACCTTAGCAATTAAGGCCTAAATTCTAGTATATAAAAGACTGTCAGTTCTCCTGCCTCAAGACAAGTGATTCTGCACAGCACATAGGAAGGCTTTTCCCCCTCCACACACAGGCAGAGAGAGGAGACCAGGCAATGTATTTATACACAGAAGTTTCACCAAGGTGACTTGGTCCACATACAAGTATCACCATTTTCATTTTACCCACAAGTTGTACAGAAAGGAAGCCACATGTCTCAAAGCAGCTGAACTGTGGTTTCTTCACCTTGTATGTATCTGCTTGTGAATACTCTCATGGGACTCACTTTTTCCCTCCTGTCTTGCATTCATTCCTGCACCTGAAGGAGTAAGGATGGTGATGTGGCTGAAAAACATCCTCTGAGATCAGGCAAGTACAACACTTTTCAGAAAGCAGCAAGTCTCTAAAGCACCAAACAGGAGAAAAGGTCTTGTTCCCTCCTTTCTCTCATCCATCACTCAAGCACTGCTCTATTCAGCTGCATTTTCAGATGTGCCTGTGCAGCCATAGCACATTGGTAACCAGAAAATTTACAGAGGCTTCATGGATCACAAGCCAGCCCTCACATTTTGTCCTTGTCCCCAAGTTTTCCCTTGCCTTGTAGGCCTGGCCTCATGAGAAAGAGCAGCAGAGGGGAAAACAGCAGAATTTAAAGCATCACGAAAACAAATTCCTGTTTTCAGAGCCAGATCACTCCAGACCTGATTTTGTTTCAGAAAGGAAAGCAATTAAACTCATCCACTGCAGCCCTTCCATATGGGGAATGCCCTTTTTATTGAATTAACTTTTCTGTAACTAAGGTTAATCACCCATGTGGTGTCTGCCTTGAGTTATCAGAGGCTTCTGGCTAAACTGCCATCAGCACAGAGACAGGAAGAGACCAAAAAGACCAGGACGAGCAGAGAGCTCACAAGTGGCAGGCAACTAGCAGCAAACACTGGCTGGTATTCCCTCACTAGGAATTCAAGGCTTAAGATTGTACCAAAAAGCAACAACTAATACACTGAGTTTTTGCAGGACTTGAATTCCTTCACAAGCCTCAACACCAAGCAGACAGCATGTCCCTAAATATCTTCCCAACTTTTGCTTAAGAAAACACTGCCCACAAGAACTTGGTGACTAAAGCCAAGATTTCCACTATCAAACTTCTAAATCTTGAGCAATTCTCAACAACAGGGAGGCACAGGAACACCAAGACACCTTGACCACATCAGCAAGAGGAGATCCAGTCATGTTTGCCTCTCGTGAGCGCAGGGCTGCAGCCGGAAAAGGGGCTGCACACAGCCACAGCCAACCACCCCAACTAGGTCAGCCACCTTCTTGCCAGCTTCCACTGCTTCATCTCAGAAATGGCACCTGCAGAGCCCAGTGAAGAATCACAGAACTGGAAGATCATCTTCAGAGATCATCTAGTCCAAACATCTTGCCATGGGCAAGGACATATCCTTCACTAGATCAGGTTACTCAAAGCCCCAACCCAACTATGAACACTCCCAATAATGTGTATCCACAACTTTTCTGGACAACATGTTCCAGTGCCTCATCATTTAAAAAAAAAAAAAATCTTCCTTATGTCCACCCAAATCTCTTTCAGTTCAAAACTGTTGCCTCATGTCCTGTCATTACACTGTCAAAAGCTTTTCTTCATCATTTTATAAGCTTTTTTATACTGAAAGGCCATAATAAAGTCTCTCTGGAGCCTTCTCTACCATCAGAACCTGCCCTAGGCATCCCTCATCAGAAAACTTCTTAAGTCCACCTTTATTTAAAGGGTTTTTGTCTCTCAAACAGTTTTCCTAGCAGAAGCTGGTTACATGGCCCTCTAAGCATATTCATGGCAGTGCTTGGTGACTTCTGCATTGAAAAAAAAAATTAAATCTCAAACCTGAATTTTCCCTTCTTAGATACGCTCTTGATTCTATCTCTGCAGAGACTTCATGTTCCAGCATACAGGACCATGGAGATTAGTCCATTAAAGCTCCTGCTTAAGTAAGGCAGTAGTCTGTACTGAGCAGTCTGTACTTCATAGCCACAGGAACAGCCCAGAATCTAGAAGTAGCCTAGAAGTTGCATTTAGGTACCTGCAAACACCACTAAGCAGCCATGTGCTTCCTCCCTGTCTCCTCCTACTGTAGCTCTTCAGGAGAAAAAGCTTTTTTCCCAGGTGTCCAGCAAAAAACACACGGCTTCAAAGAGCACACTGAATTGAAGGAACCAGATTCATTTTAACAGAAGTCAGTGCTGTCTCTGCTAACAAGCCACAGACAACATCTGGACTGCCAACAGGCCCTCATCATAATGCTCAATACTCGAAACACCTGAAGGAGCCTAACTTACACCTCGACCAGCCTCCAAAAAGAAGCTGAAGCCCAGTGTGCTTTTGACCTCCTGAGATCATTGGTGACACCCAACAGTTAAGTAAGGCTGGGCTCAGTTGCATCATAGCACAGACACCCAACTGCTGGCCCATAAATACCAGGTGCATTTTATTACACAGTATACAGTGTGGGAAAAAGCCATGGTTTCCATTTTCTATTGTTCTGTGCAACTGAGGACAGGAGGGAAGATTCGTCTACCCAGTTCACCATCTTCTAGTACATCAGATCATCTTACTCAGCAATTAACACCCAATCCAAACAACGGGGGCAGAGTTTCCAAGGTACCACTTGAGATAAATAAGACACAAAAAGTGGGGAGGGGGGAACCCACAATAACTGGCTATGCATAAGCGACAGGTTTCTTTCCACCATCAAAAAGCCATGGATGGCCCTGGCCATGCTGCCCTGCAGCCTCCTCACGACAAACCTCACCTGCACAGCCCTTCCTCACCTCCTGGGCTACCAGGGGAGAGCACCCTGAACCTAAGGAAATGCACAGTGGGGAAAACGGCGTTTAAGAAGGCTTACGAAGTGCACGCACACTTTTTTTTTTTTTTTTTTTTTTTTTGGTGGTTTGGCTTTTTTTGTGGGTTTTGTGCTATTTTCTTAAAATTATTTTTAATGTAATACTATTATCCTCACAACTTCCTTCTAGACTTTAAACGCATTCTGCTGCTAGAGCTGCTGGATATCCCCTTTGGGAGTGGGGGGGCACCAAACCACCTGCCTACCCCGCAGCTCCTGGGACACCGACACCCTCCCAGCCCGCAGCCCCCGGCGAGCCCTGTCCGCGCCGGGGAAGGTGGAAAGAATCCCGCAGGTGCACTGCGGCTCACGACCACCGCGGCGGCGGGAGGATGCGGGCAGGACAGAGGGAGAGCCCGGCCCGCTCCCGCACAGCGGCGGAGCCGCAGCGGCGCCGGCACCTCCCTGGCACACACTCCCGACCCGAGAGGGTGAGGGGGACACGGCGCCCGCCCCGCCGCGGGGAACCCGGCGCTCCGGGGGTCGCTCCTACCTGCCCGGGCTCGCTGCGGTAGGCGAAGGCGTAGACCCGCTCCGCGCTGATGTTCACGGCGCCCCGGTAGACGTGGCCGAAGGCGCCGGGAGCGGGGTTGTCCCCGGGGCCGCCCCCCGCTGCCGCCGCTGCGGCTGCTACCCAGAGCAGGGCGCAGAGGAGAGCCCCGGGGGCCGGGGCTGACCTCCCGGCCATGGGCTCCCTGCTGCCGACCCCGCGGGGCGCCCGGAGCGTGTGGCCCCGGCAGGGCGGGCGGCGAGGCGCTTTCGCTGCGATTTAAATAAATAGCTCGGCCACACGGACGAGAGGCGGCGGGGGCAGCGCCGCACGCCCCCGCCCCTCGCCCGGGGGACGGCGAGCAACTTTCCCCGGGGAGGGACCCTCCGCCGGCCGGCGGGGCGGGGAGGGGAG
>VZUA01040134.1:3932-22454 GCA_013401035.1 Horornis vulcanius
GGGAACAGCAGGATGCTGTTCAGTGCAGTCACTTCCAGGCCAAACTTCCTGCTGCACTCTGGAACACTGAGATTGTCTCACTGTAGTTACACTCAGTTTTCTGTATTATACTACCCTTGTTCCAGAGCAGAGGAGAACGTTGCCATGGGACCACAGAGTAAATGCTGAGGATCTCCAAAAGAATCAGTGGAGACAGGGATTGCTCCTGTGCCATAACTAGGTGATGAGCTTCCTGAACAGGTCTCCTTTACAGAGTCTTCTGAAGAGTCAGTGTAAGAATCAAAAAACCATAAGCAGAGTAATCAGCCTCTCTCAGTCACTGTTACCTGGAGCACACGCTTAGGTCCAGCAATCTCTCTTGCAGCACATTAAATTCTGTTAAATAACTGTAGCACCACCCTGATAACGAGGTACTCAGAACCAAACAGTCATTGTAGCACAACAAAAAGCTCCTCCCGTCCCTCATTTCAGAGGGGAAAGTTAAGGTTAAAATGGCATTATTACCATGCCTGTATGAGAACTGAGACAGCCAGAACATGTTACTGATTTTCAAATCAGGCCACTAAGACTGCCAAGCAAAAATGGACAGTGAAATGCTCAAAAGCTTTAGTAAGCCCACTGCCATGTGGGCACAGCATAAAAATGAACATATTTACTTGTTACCTCTGCGGCACTGAGCAGGGCACCAGATTACTCCTTCACCACAGAAAATGAGCACGCTGATAGAGCTCACAGCTCCACCCAGCCCAGGAAGCAGGAGGACAGACCTCTGAGTCAGACTCAACTCTCAGATGTGGCACTGAAGCACATAAACCACAGACATCAGCTTCATTAAAACATTGCCCTGTTCCAGTTTGCAGAGTTTGAGTCCTAAGAGACTTAAGCTCTGATTTAAAAGGAACACCTGCTTAAACAAGATTAGTCATGGCTACAACCCAGCATCTCCCTGGCTTTCTAATAGCAGCAGATAGTTTCTGTCTGGGAGGGGGGGCAACACAACCCACTGCCTTCCCAAGTGACTGATATGAAAGCCTTTGACCCGAAGCAATATAGAGTTACAGCACATCCGATTCTAATCGTTCACCAACAGCCACATCAACAGCTGCACGTGCTTTTCCACCTGGCATGGTGTCCTTCCCTTCCCATGACAGCAGGCAGAGGCCTCTCTTACTCCCTTCTCTGTGGCAGGCAAAAATCCCTGCACATTTCACACACCCCCTCAGTGCAGGGGGTAACACCTCCAGGCAGGATAATTCATGACAGCATTGAGACTTGGGTATGGGCTGTTCTCAGCACTGAGATGAAAGCAAATTTGGAGGGGTGGGGAGGGGTGCTCTCCCCTAACTCAGACTTGCTTAGGTTTTTTGCTTTGTCTGCAGTCTGGCAAGTCCAGGTCATCCTCCCAAAGCAGGGCTGGGTGTGTTTCTCCACCTCCAAAAGTCAACAAAGCCAGGTGGCAGATGGAGGACATAAGCAGCAGATGGAAATGTAACATCCAACCATGACAGCAAGCCAGCCAGTGTTCCTCTGCCCAAACTCGAGGCTCACCTGCAATGTGCTGAATGCCTTGAAGAGAGCAGGAACAGGCGAACAGCGACGAGCATCCACAAGAACAGTGAGACCCAAAGCCTGGCATTCTGGTCTGCAGGGACAAAGACAAAAAGGTCACCTTTGTCACCAACGAAAATTAACAAGACTATGGAAACAGAAACTGTAGTCATGCCAGGGTGAAAAAACCAGTACATTATGGCTTTGTAATAGGAACTAACTGGCCACCTTTTCGTAAACAAAACATATACACAGAAACCACTGACTGATTGGTCACTTTTTACCATTGCCATTTGATTCTATGACTTCCACCCAATTTCCCACTTCTCCTATTACTAGAATATGTGTCAGCGATGGCAAAGGTGCTGATGCCAACTGGATAACACACACAGGAAAACCAATCCTTCCTAACTGTGTTCAGGGACAAGCTTTGTTTCAGCCTCACTTCTCCAGAAGAGCAGCCAGTCTGGAGCAGACCCAATGCCTAACTCACCCAGAATCAGATTTGAAGCGGAAAGCATAAGAAACAAAGCATGAGATTCTCATGGGTTAAGCCTGCTACCCTTATTAATTGTTTAAAGGCCTCAAAAAAAAATCACTATCAGTTAGCTTTATCTCTTATTTAATCATCTAAAGCAGAAACATAGTGATGAGCTGGTGAAGACGAGTCTGTCATAGTCAAAGGAAGAGAAGCTGCAGCAAACTCCAGCCTGCAGACTCCAAAACCAATTTTCAGCCAGACATCAAGTCAGACTCTCAACCCTTGCAGATCCTCCCTCCTCTGGCTTGGATGCCTGGCCCGAAAATATCATGTCACAACACTAGCACAGAGCTGCCGCATGACTGCCCCATGATAGCTCCCAAATCCCATTTTCTGAACTGATGAAGGATAGCAAGAACGGCTTGGATTCATGGCAACACATGAAAACATTCAGTACATACCCAATTATATCACATCATGTGCACACAGCATATACAGATTAGGTAAAGTGCTTGCTGAACACAAGCCTGTTCACCCTAGCAGGAGATTCCCACCCGTGCAATTTCAGGACTGTCTGGACCAAGTTCCTGGGCCAATAAAGTCAACCTCCTATTCCTGCCTCAGTTCCCACCTCCCTGAAAGGCAAAGTGGACAGGGCAGCAGCTGTCTGCCCTGTCAGCCCAAGAGCATCACAAACCTTGGGATGCTGTGCAAGTACAGAAGAAGGCGTACAAGCTCAGCAGTATTGCAGTGGGGGTTTAACCAGGCTGTGTTCCTTGTCGTTATTATGGCCACTGCACGTCCTGATTTGTCTCTTGTACCTGTAAAAAGAGAAGGGGGTTGGAAATCACACAAATAATTCAACAGAGCCTGGTTCCAGGTCTGTATGCCTCATATTCTCCACTAAGACGCCACCACCTTCCTGGAAATCCTCCACAGAACTCAATATAGTGTATGCTGCAGATGTAGGAGGCTATAAACACATTTCCAAAGTACCCAAATGCAGCCCCAGAGTGAGGCAGATGAGCTCAGCTTGTCTTTCTCTCACGGTAGTGTTAAATTTTTACTGCTGTCTTCCACCTAAACAGATGTTCTTCATAAATATGGCTGAAGTTGCCTAACAATAATCTTGAGAAAAGCAGAAATCTCATCAATTCAAGATAAAGAACCTCACCTTCACATTGTTGCCACAGGAGAGAAAGCAGACAGGTCTGCAGAACATGCACTACATAAATGAGACTGGGTACATGCTGCAGGCTGAGCCCAGGACAGTTCCTCGAAGCAAAGCCCTGGAGCAGGAGCCCAGAGCTCCTCCTCAGAGGCTGCAGAGAGGACAGCCCAGAAGCACACTCCTGCCTGCCTACAGCTCTGACAAGGGCAGAGGCAGTGCCAGGCTTTTGTTAGGTGCAGAGCTTGCTCAGTGCCCAGGGAATAGATACAGCACAGTATGGGCAACCCAGATGAGTTGTGATACACTGAAGAAGGAGAAAATCCCTCTGTTTCAGTTAGCCAGGAAGGACAATGCTTCTCTGCCACCCGCTTTCCAAAAGCTCAAAGTCACAGCTTAGCACAGGAGGAGAAGGACCTAACAGTGCCAGTTTTGGAATTATGTCCAGCCTCCTCTCCAGATGCAAAAGCAGGGTAAAGAGCAGGTGGACACACCACTTTGGAAAGCCAGAACTGCCTCTGATACTCAAAATCAGGCAGTACCTGCAGTGAGCCTGCTCAAGCAACTGGGAAGGCAAGTGATTTGGGGAACAGGAGGGACAACACCTCTTCTGCGTGAAAAGTAATTCACAAAAACAGGAGCCATTTCCTGTCATATAAATTGTATAAGAAAGATGGAGAGGGCAGAAATCCCAAGCACAAGACAAAACCAGAGACTTAGAGAAATCTGTTTCTTTCTCTCCTTTACTCCATTGCTTACACAGGAGATACTGTCCTGGACCACCTCTCTCCCCCATCCCAGGGACAAGCATGTGAGTTGACAGGTAAAACAGACACAGATGGACAGCCTCAAGCATGGAAATCTGCCCCAGTGTGATCTCAATCTGTCACCAGGAGATGACTCCAGTAAGTGCCACAGACACAGATGGACACCATTTTGAAGCAGGGCTTTCTGGGACCAAAACTGTGACACAGGCCTTCTCCTGCTAACAATAATCTTTCATCATCAGTGTAATTCAGGAGGACTTTTATTACTCCTGAACTACTGTAGCCTGGCTGCTGCATAATCAAAGAGATGGAAAGAAATTAGAAAAAGCTCATTAATATAATTTGTTTCATAAGATAAGGCGACCATCACAAAATACATAAAAGATAAAAAACCAAAGCCCTCAATTACTGGAAAAATTACTCAATAACAGTTTTTTAACTCTGAAGCAACATCTCCTGTCCATTAAGCATACTGGGCATTACCAGAATTTGATTAAACCTTGAACTTCCATCCAGTAGTCTGGGAATTGCCTGACCAGGTCAACAAAGCAACCAGAGCCACCAGGGCGAGCTCTTCAACAGTGGCATAATCCAGAACTGAAACTATCCTGCAAGTTTCAGCTAACTCCATCAGCTACTAGTTTATTAATTAGCTCTTATTCACCATTCATTATAAAAGTTATTCTTTCTAATGTAATTACTGTATCATTACCACTGACTAACATAAAGCATTTAACTGAGTTGTGAGTACATTCCCTCAGGTGTGAGGATTGCCCACTGAAACCCCAAAGAGGCAGAGAGGTCAATCAAATCTGATAGAGGTTTTACAGGAAACACAATTCCTTCCTTAGAGAAAAACTTCCTTAGAAGCAGTATCAAACCCAATCCCTGCTCCTTGCAGGCATTTGAAACTGCTCCATCACATATGCAAATGCTTTTGTCTCATTTAGCAGTGGTACATTATGGTAGGAATCTGTGACAAATGGAGCATTTGGTAGCAGGGTCAGGCTCCTGCAACACCATGGACTGAGAGCTTCTCTGAAAGACCCTCTGTAATCCTGTAAATTTCTGGGCTGCTATATACAGCATAAAAATGTCCAAACTGATCAGCAGACCAGAAGATTAAAAATTCTCCTTTGGAATTTGTTGTAACAGTTCATCTCCTAATGCAAAGTTACTTGTACAAATGTACCATTACTCTGCCCTGCCCTTGGTTTTCCATTTCACCTTCTTTCAGAAACTGGCAAAGTTTTAACTCCCTTCTTCCTTCCTGGCACAAGGGTGATTTCACCTCTTTCTCAATTATCCTGTGATATAAACAACCTTCCAGTCTCTTGTCATAAGACACCAAGTTTGGTTACAAGAAAGGGCCGTCACCCTTCTCTGCACCACCTCTAATATTTACCATTTCCTTTTGGAATACAGGCCAAACTATTTCAGAGGCATCACCAACAAGTACACAGAGGTAAAAAATCAGCCTCTTAATCTGTCTAGTCATCTCCTCCCCCTTACACATCTGAGGTCAAAATGGGTCTTGCAGACCCAGCACCAACTGGGAGATGCCTGTGCTGCCTTTCTGCTCTCCTTCCCAACTCCTCCACACTGCACAGGTCTGCCTGACCACTCCCCTGAGTTTTCAACTCCTATGTGGCCCCTGAGCTGATCCAATGCAGCTTCTCCTGCCCCACACTGAACAACTGTCTTGCTGGCTCTGAAAGGACAAGCCCACAGGGGCTCCTTAAACAGGGCTGCCAAATGCTATTTCTCACTAGAGAGGTAGCTCTTACTTCCTCTGCCTTACTTCACGTTTGGTTAAACACAAAGAGGTCTTGTGTGGGCCCTGTACACCAAGCACTCCTGGCTGCTCTGTCCAACAGCCTCAGCTTTATTCACCCTTCTGCCAGTATTTGTCCCATGCAGAAACGTTATCTGCAGCTATTTGATATTCATTGCTCTATTAGATGCAAACACTGGATAACATTTGACCTGCAATCCAATTCTGGCAGAATAATTCTGGGAAGCTCTCCCTTGATAGCTAGTTTTGTCAACTGCTATTTAGCTACACTATCGTTCACCCTACACATTGCTCATCCACTCCACTGGGATATTTCTTTCAACACTATGTGTCATGAAATCAAATGTTTTCTAAAAATCTATTATATCTAGGTGGCTACATTTAATCAACCAAACTTCTAATTACCAAGAATAAAACTGGTTTTCAACAGTTGTGTCAAAGAGCATCTTCTATATTCCTATCCTTTAATTATCCACCAAGTGAATCAAGTTCCTATTCTTCTGACCAGGTCTGATGTCAGGCCCACCAGCCCATCATTAGCTGCACCCTCACTCTTTTTGAACTCCTGGTATGAGCCCACAGATTTGGCATTCCTGACTCATACATGCTTGGTTAACATTTTGAGACTCCTGAGAGCAAATTAACATTAATGGGAGGGAAGTTTTACTTCCTGTCCTGCCCATTCGGAAACTTCAGAGGATTTAAGAAATGGAACTTCTTTGGGGTCAAAGAAATACAATTGGCACCAATCTCCAGCGCTGCAAAAAGAGGCTCATCTCCCCTGCCCTCCTACAAATTGCATTTCCAAGACACATTCCAGCCCAGGTACTCACCAGGCAGGTAGGCAACTCCACTCCTGAGCACTTCTGGGTTCACATCCTTGACTATGGTAGGTGCAAACTGGCCACCCCAGGCAGTTCCAGAAGTTGGGGATGTCGGGGGAGTAACAGGTGGTGAAGCTCCCTCCAGGGCACTGCTCTTATTCACTGGCTTCAAGACACCTGTGCCTGTTGCCTCTTTTCTCATTTCTGTCTCTTCTGACATCATCCCTGTAAGACAAGCAACAAACAGAAGCTTGAGCAGAATTCCACCCAAAAGATCCCAGGTAAGTACCAGACTGGGGAGGGATGTACCCCCAGAACTCTGCAGCTCCTCCAGCCCTTTAGCTGGTAGCATGCATGTTCCAAAACTGGTTAAACATTAATACTACTGTAATTCTAAAAAAAAAGAAACCAATTTATTGTGAAGTTTGCAAAGCATAAAAGCTCGATTCAGATTGGGATTACTGTAGTCAAAGTCCTTTTTAAAGGTAACATATCAAGCAGTACATGTCTGCTCACAGCCTAGAAGTCTGGCACAGTGCAAGTTCCTGGCTGAGCTCCAGCAGCCTGAGCATGCTGAAGTGATAAACCAGCTTCTGACAGGGAGGGCTACTCCATCAGGACAGAATTACTCCCCCAACACCACTTTCAGATTAATTCCTGAAAATATGAAGTCAACTGGAGGCTGACAAATCTCTGGAAATTAGCCAAAGAGACCTTGTTCTCCTCATCCAGCCTTTTTTAATTAACACTTATTGTGAAAGTCAGAAACCCATTTAAAAACACTGAAGAACATGATGATTACACCAACCAGCTCCTGCTCAAGAACTGCAGAAAATACTCCCTTTGTCTAACACCTCAGCTCTAAAGTACAAGTTATCAGAATCAGTTCATTCTAAAATTAAGTACCTTGACTACTACATGGAAACTAAGGCTAGTTTATCAAATTTCAATTTTCACATACAACTATCTGGAAAGAAGAAAAAAAGTATCTACCTCCTGTGCAAGAAGTATTATTCCCCATTTTGCAACATCACGAGAATTAGAAGCCAACAGTACATCTTCAATAATATATCTTTAGCAGCCTAAGTATACAAGTAGGCTATCCCTGTGTTTGCAGAAAGCAGTACTAAAAAAAAGCTATACTTCACTACAAATCCTGATACTTCAGTATCTACAAACAAAAATATCAACCTTTCTTCAGGAAAATAAGAGTGGAATTTATTTGCTTGCTATGAAGTCAGACATTTTAATTGCTATTTAAAATTTACTTCAATCATCCTACCTTCCTGCTGCATCAACAATGTTGACACTTGACTCAGTTTATTTACTAACAGATTCCAATACTTCATTACAGAGCAGGACCAGGAACAAAGCAGTCCTTGAAGTGGCTTTCAATACAAGTTTTAGCAGTGAAGGAGATTTACAGGTTGAGGCTTAGCCCAAACTGCTTTCAAAATTGCTAAAATGGGTGAGAGAAGTGCCCTGAGCAGCATGGCTCACTGCACCAAATCATCCAACAGCAGGGGAAACTAGGAGGAGCTCCAGGCTCTGCACCAGGGAGGGCATGATAGAATAGCTGCTCATTCCTCTTTGGTAACACCCTTGGTTGAGGAGCACCCCTGGGATCCAGCTTGGCATCTGCTGCACCTGGCCACATAAGCTGCTGTGATGGCTTCAGGGCTCTGCCCAGCTCTGGACTGTACCAGAGCCCCACTCTGTTCCTAGGGCTACCTCAGCCTCCACTTCCCAGCGGTGCAAGAGGTCATTCACTTCAGACAACACTGCTACATCTTCCTGAAGCAGCATTTTAGAGGGGCACTGATCTCCTGCAGAAAGGGTATCCTGAACATCACAGAGTCACAGAAGTTGTGCTCAAAGGTTTCACATTAAGAGCTGGGAGACTTTCTAGGAGAACATGGAATCACCTCATCAACGAGCTGTAAGGCCTGGCAATAACAACTACACAGTTTGTAATAAAGGGGTCTGCATCAAACAACAAAAGCCTGCAAAGAGGATCAAAATGCGAGATTTAAAGAGGACAAGAAATGGAACATAGCCATGTTCCACATAGGTTACACACCAGGGCAAGAAAAATATATGAATGTATGTGACAGTCCTGCCTTGGATATCTCTTAAGAATGAGGTAGCAGCTCCCAAAAGGTAGGAGAGAAGCACTTTGCTCAGCCCACCACACACAGGCTGTTCAGCCCTGGGGAACTTCACTAAAGCTCTGCAGCCTCCAGACTTTGCACATCTTGCCCAAACAAAACTCTTCCCTGAACTTCTGAAGCCCAGCTCATATCTGCAGATGCCAGCTCTCCCAAACAGGCCCAAGCACACTGTTTGTTATTTGCAATCTGGGGCGGAGGCACTCACTAAAGCGGAAATTGTAGAATGCGGAGGATTACATCTAAAAGCAAATTGAGAACAGGGACATCTGAATTTGCCGTGTTTGCAGGTTCCACCTTTCCCCGAGGTTAAGGAAGTGGTAGAGGAGGATTTGCTTGTGTGCATTTCAAAGAGACATTAGCATTTTCCATGCAAACTGCCCCAGCACCAGTATCACCTATGCTAACATCAGGTTGTAACTGGGACCAGGAATGGAACGCCCTGACAGGTGCTGCTGAATATGCCCCAGTGTGGCTTTTCGGTCTGTTTCTTGAATATCAAGGTATTTTCCACCCACAAAATAGAGGAATTCTTTCCAGAGCTGCAAAATTTCAAAATCCACTTTCATTTAGATGTTAGTCATTAGGAAAAAAACAGCAGTCACATTATCTGTGAATGGAACCAGTGTAAATCTTAAGCCATCAACTCAAAACAGTTCACATTTAACTTGACTTTTTTCTATTTTTATCTAAGTCTTTCTAAGTTAGACTCTATCTGTGCACAAAATAAACTCACTGAGAATGGAAGTAAAGGGAGAGAGTTAAGGGACAAGGAAAAACCTGCAGACACAGCAAACTCAGATGCCCCAGTTCTGAACGTGTATTTTGACATAATCTACAATATCTGCTGTAACAAGCAAGCTCCTCCACCTCACACAGAGCAAATCTCTGCCCACTGCTGCTGAGGTGCGAACGTCAGATCTGAATTGACCCAGTAAAGCTTAAGCTTTGTTGTTATTTATATTTTAGGCAAGATAGCCACAGTTTCCAAACATAGTAGCAAAATGACCTCAGCAAGACACAGAGAATTTAACGTACAGAACTGCCTTGCTGGAAAAGTAGAGTCCATTTGTAGGACATTTGTTTTGCTTTGTAATTTTATCTCTGAATTATCTTGTAAGTACATCTCTGAGGGTTTAATGGGGCTAGATTAGGGGATGGCTTGTTTGGATCTCAAAGCAATCAAATGTAATTGAATGGATTAAGCTTTTTATAGTGCCAGCTATAGTGTTTAAGAAATACTGCCAGCATTAACAGATACTTGAGCTGTCCTTTGCCATAAAGAGTTTATTTGGTTAGTTTGGGTGGTTTTCCTGGCAATTTAGGTGGTTTGTTTTGCTTTACAAACACTGAGACAACAAGGTTTGCTTTTTTCTTAAACTGCAATGCCCAAGTTTAACATCACCAGACCTGAGCCACGAATGCCACCTATTTCAGCCAAATCTCCAGAATAATTTGTATTATCTTTCATTAAAAACAAACTCTATGTGTACTCCAGAGGGGTCCATCACTGCTGAAATCTCCAGCAGTGGCCAAGATTTCTTCTTTGGACCAGTGAGAATGAGCTTGAACGAGCTGGACCTGGCTAATTTTAGACAAAAAAGATGGGAACACTGAACAAACAGCCACTGACTGGACTCATGAGCAAAGTGTCCACCCAACACTAAACACAGACTAGGTGTTTCAAGGCCTGGTCCTGAGCAAGCATGAAGTCAAGCCAGGTCCAGCTTGGCCTGGTGAGTGGATACCCCCAGCATAGTTATTTCCTAGCATATATCCTCCAACACCCACAGATAGGCAGAAGGCGATTTTTTTTTCCTGCTCATGGAGACAGATGCTCAGAGAGATGTGCATTGCAGAAATAAAAACTTTTGAGCTGACCCCTCCATTCCACAGAAGAAAAATGCTTGTCACTTCAAAAGTATCAGAAATGCCTGGCAATCCTGGGCTTGCCTAACTATGAAATTAAAGAAGTTTGATGCAAATGTTACTGAAATTTCATTTTAATCAATGGACACTAATTTAGCTCCATTAGGAGGTCACTAAGACAACAGGTAAAATGTGACTTTTGGACACTTCGGAAGCACCTTTGTGTGCAGTCAAATGGAATCACGCTGGAGTTCTTGGCCACATAATTTGGGACCAGGGTAAGCATTACAGTGGCAGCACATCCCGAGACAGCCAGCTTTGGATCTGTTACCCCAGAGGGCCAAACATGCTCTAGGAACACGGGTCTGTACGGCAACCCTCTCGACAGCCCTCACTCCAACATTTCAAGCTGGGTAATTTTCCTAGCCAGGGGTCTCAGGGAATGAGAGCTGCTGAACTGGAATGGCATGTTCCACCCGCCCCCGGCACACACCCGCTCCCCTGTGTGATCTGCATATCGAGCCGCAGCTCTCCAGACTCAGCAGAGCTGGGCAAAGCCCACACGGGGCCCATGCGGTTACACGCTGCCTGCCTACAGTCTGGTGCAAAAGGCAGACACCTGGATTGCCCTCTCAGTTCCTCCTGAAGTAGCACAGCTCCAGCTCACGACCCCAAGCATCAAGAAATCTGGGTAATACCTGCTTGAACATTCCATCTGAGCTGAAATCAGATGCTTAATTTCTGTGGTCTCCCACTCAAGTTAAACAGCTCCTACTTGAAACATAATCAAGCTGAAGAACGCATGCCGGAGGGGAAGGCAGGGAAGAGGGGGGAATCCCTCAGCTCTGCAGTTTGCTGCTAAATCAGTTATCAGCACATACATTTGCTGATCTCCAGGCCACGTTACACAGCTTGTATTTTACTGTAGCATTCACTGCTACTTCCTCTTGCCACAGCCATCTTCCTAAAACCAGTTTTCAACTATGAATTGTACAGTTAGACAAGTCTCTCCTCACAAATTCTGCACATCATGAATGTAGCGGGAAGCGGTCACCAGCAATCAGATTAACTGAAATTAAAAGCTTCTTCCAATGGAACTTTGTTCTGTACCAACCTAAATTTGCAAAGAATTATTAAACAAAATACCACAATAAACCCACCTGTGAAGAGAAAGCTAATTTCATGCCACAAAAAATGACAATTTAATCACTTGGCAGTATTTTGTGCTATTACCCCAAAGCCTCTCAGATGTATTTATCAAATCCTGCCTGGTAAGTAGTATTCCAGCAGTACTCCTTGAGGACTCTGCTTTCAGTCCATGTCACCAAACACAACCACACAAGCATCCAATGGCTGTACCTTTAGATGATGGCCCAGAACCTGCCTCTGGCTGGGAGTGCAGAGGCTCTGTATGCCCCTCAGCAGGTCCTGAGGACAGTGATCCACCCTCCAATTCCTCTTCAATGGATTCTAGAGTTTTTGAGGCTGTAGTCTTCAACCTTTCCCTGTAAGAAGAACCTTCCTGGTTCTCCACCTGTCTCTGCAAGTCTTGTACAGCAACACGCTCCAGGTTCAGCACAGAGCTCTCTTCACTTTCACAGCCATGGTTTTCCACCAGTCTTTGTGGTTCCTCAAACCTCCCTCCAGACCTCTGAGTTTTGAACAGACTTGAGTCTTCTTGTGTATTGGGAGCCAACAAGTCACTGTTATTTAATTGTTCTGCCATCTGATTGCCCTCTGCTGGCAGGGTAGTTTGGAGTTGTATGGCTTCCTCACCTTTTTTATGCTCTTGCTCTTCAGTATCTGACAAGGTTCCATCTGCTGGAGCTTTCAAAGAACAGTGACTATGACTAGTCTGATTTTCATTTACAGTCAAGATTTCTTTAGACTCTTTCACTTCCTCTTGGCTGTCCCTTCTTCCCACCTCAAATTCATCTACATCTCCTTGGTTCTCTTCTGGAGGATTTAATGGAGAACTGATATTTGCTTCATTATTGCAGCAGCAAGCACTTACATCTGCCACGTTCCCTGAAGGAAAGCCACTCACCCCACTCACATCTGGATTCTCAGGCAACGTAGTGACCTGCACTGGCCCAACACTTGAACTGACACCCTGGCAAGAGACATCAGAATCTTCCTTTAGTGAACAACATGGTCCCAAAGGCCCTAGGACAGACCCAGGAGAAGCATCCATCAGCATCACCTCCTTCTGCCCCTCAGTCAGTGGTTCTGTGTGTACTCCCAGCATCACTTCCTCTTTAGCAGCAGTAGCATCTAGAATCACTTCTGGGCTCTGCTCCAATGTTTCAACACCAGCATTTTCACTAGGTCCATCACTTTCTCCTTCCATGTTTCCAGGGGCACCAGGCACTTGTGCTTTGCAGCTGACAGCATCTCCAGCACACACATCACTGTAGCTGCACAGTGCATATCGCCAATCCAGTGAGTGTTCACTGTGAGCCTCCTGCTCTGCAGATGAATCTTCTGCACAGCAAGCAGGAGACTCAGCCACAGGAAAGTTATCACCCATACTTCCAGGATCAACCAGTATCACCTGACCTTCTGGAGACAGTTCTCCATGTGCCATCACTCTGTTGCCTTTCAACTGAGTAGCATTTTTGAGAACTTCTGTAGAAGTACTCAGAGTGTCCATTTGACAATGCTCCTTCTGCATAAGTGCTGGCTGAATTAAGTTCTTGGAGTAGGTGCTGTCTTGTACGACAGTAAACCTGTGCTTGCTTTTAGACTCATTCACTCGTGCCCTGGGCTGAGTTAGATAACTTAATCCCAACGACTGGGTTAAAGATCCTGTTTGTGGCCCAAACCTGGGCAGTGAAACTTTTGCCAGCTCAACGTACTCCCCTTCAAGGTCACTTCTCAAGTTCTCTTGAGTCACAGGACTCATACAGACACCATTGACCAGAGCTTCATTTAACTGTGGAGCTGTGCTGCTAATGACAGAGTTGTCTTGATTTTGGCTTAGTTCCTGTAGATACTGAGACCCCAGGTCTGGTGAACCGCACTCAGTACGGTTCGTGGGGAGGCACAAAATTGAACGTTCCTCTGTTACTTCTGGAGAGATGATACTGTTTTCAATAATTTTTGGTTTATTTATAAATTCAGGATTAACCACTTTATCCCAGGGAACACGAAATATTTTTTCATCAGTGGTTAGTAAACAATTTTCCAGTGCTATGCCCATCCGCTCTCCATTGAACGTACTCAACCATTCCAGAGTAAAAATAGAGGTATATGAAACTTCTGGAATCACCACTTCGTCTACGTTATGTTTATCTTTTGCCAGACATTTCAATACAATTCGTGGAGGCTTCTTCAGAGAGGGGACCACCTGCAGGTAGAAGTCACCAGGCTTCAAGATTTGCCAGTCAATGGAAGCTAGCTGGATTACAATCTTCTCTTGAATACACAGGGGCCAGCCTGCATGGCGAAACAGCAATCCGCAGTACGGAGCCTATGGAGACAAGAGAAAGTGTTTTCAGCACCACCAAAAGATCTCAGCTCAAGCCTTTCAATAAGAAAGATCAAGAAAACATGAATTTAGGGACTTTGGTTATTGGTGTAGGCAAGCTTTCCAAACTAAGGTCTTCTCTTTAAAAAGCAGAAGTAAGAAAAGCTACCAACACAAGCCACCTATGCAGGACAGGTGGGCACAAGTTACACTGGGAGGCTGCAACCTCCCAGTGAAGGGAAGCAGACTCTGCAAAGACAAAACAGCAGATACGAAGCAGTAAATGAGGAAAGCATAGCAGAGCCGCAGAGAAGGAAGGCAGAAAGTGCCATCAGCAAGCTGTGAGGAACCACACTTAACATACCAGCAATTTCTTCATTCTCAAAACATAGCAGTACTGAGGGCATGGCTCACACAAATCCTGCCCAAGAACTGAAGTTTCATGGCTGAACAGACTTGACTCAATTATTTACAGCTTTATCACAACTTCAAAAAACAATTTCAGTGCTTTGAACTTGATTCTGTTTGGGTAAGATTTAAATTAAGCCATGATATAAACCATCAATTCCACAATTAATTTCATTAATTTTTCTGTACCACAAGGCTTTAGATCCAATTAATTCAAGTATTTTGCCATATAGCAGAGAAACCAGAGAACGGAAAGGAACTTCCTCAGTCTTCACACATTTTGCAACAACAGGTACTGACATAAAGCAATTTCTTTTCTTATGCTCATCAAGCTATACCTTCAGCCCCGCCAGATTTCTCTCCTTGCACCTGAAGCAAAGTTGCTCACAGCTTTGGAAACCTAAATCATCCTTCAGATTCAGTAATTCCTCTTCCTCAATCCTGTATTTTCTGGATGTGTTCCCATTGCTTAGACTTATTAACCCACGTCACACGACCTTAGCACATCTACCTTCATCATCTCCTCAGTGTGCCTGAAGTATCTCCTCTGCAATGCCCATTTCTTTTTCTTAAAAACCATTTTTCTTAAAAACCATTTGTTCACTGCAAAGCATTGCAAACACTGCTTGGCTTCTTCACCTTTATTATGCTCTTGCTCTTCAGTATCTGATGGCACCAGCATATATAATATATAATGGCACCAGCACTTCCCAAATGTGCTGGAAGCATCTCTTAAAGCTAAGACCCCACTTGCCTTCCAGTCAGGCCCCTACAATAACCCAGTTTTTTCTGGGTTTTTTACTGTCTTTTCTTTTCAAACTAATGAACTTCAGTTTACAACAGAAGTTCTGCCTGCCACTTTGTGGAGGCATGCGCTTGCCCTCTGAGTCAAACATTACAAAAATTTAAGTACAAAGTTTTAGAGCTCATCTTATGCAATGGATGTATCATCCTCCTCTTCCAGGTTATTGTTTGTGTGTCCCAGGCTGGTTTCACCACAAACATGCCATACATACTCTTACTTTTTATGCCAAGGTCATGGATGAGAAGCACTGCATGTTTCACGACTCCTGCCTCCAACTCCGTTTTCCCTGCAGTACAAACATCCTCCCTCCCTTTCACCAGTTTGTAGCCATCTTGCAATTCTTGCATAAACCTCAATCCCTTTGACACAGTAATTAATCTTCCATATGACTCCATAATAAATCCTTTATGGCAGAGATTAAACAATGAAACTTACCTCTCTAGAGAGAGCTGTTTTATTAAAAAGGATGGTGTGACACTACCTGCCATGGAGCAAACCACATGAAAATGTTATTCAGTTTTTCATGGGTCAGTTAATTCTGTCCTTGCTCAGTGCATGATGTTGTAGGCTCAGCTTGTTCTCTGTATTTTGTTACTAGCCCTGACTTAACAGATTCAATAAAATCCCTGTTACCAGACATTCAGCATTATATGGTAACTTCTTCCACATTCCAGGATGGAGACCTGCCAGTCCTATTTCTTTGAAATCATTTCAGTCACAGTAGTTTTACTTCTGGTCACTCACTGCTACTGCCCTACTGATGTACTTACTGTATCAATACAAAATAGAACCTTACTTTAGTTTTCATTTACTTGAAGGATCATCTTAATATTACCTTTCTATTCTAAGCTTGACTCAGGGCAGACCCACCTCCCCTTCTTTCCTCTTTCTATTAAGTTAGAACCAAAAACCCCTATAACCTAACACACAGTTGCTTGTACCTCCCTCAAAGGCACAACTAATCTGTAAAGTCTGATGTTCTCAGGCTTTCTGATCTTCAAGACACAGATGCCTCCATCACTAAGTTTCTTTCATCCACAACAGAGTTAAACTCAGCAAACCAAGACCACCTCTTGCAGCAGTTTGCACAACCTGCTTCTGGCTTCAGCAGGTCTTAGGCTAAACGTACTTCATGGACTTTCATCTCAAGACTCACAAAACACCTCAGTCAACAAAGCTTGTGGCTCCTACAAAAGTGCCCAAACCAAGTATTTTGTACGTAAGTTTTAAACTAGAGTAATTAGCAGTTTTCCAGAAGAGACGGTACCATTGCACCACACCAACCCCTCTTCTCCCATTAGAATATCTCCTAGTAGATATATTAAGGCCAAGGGTCTGTACCAAGGGGCCTTCAGGGGAAGAAGAGGCAGACGAAGATCAGTTTCCAAACTACTGTAGTTTATAGGACTGAAAAGTGAAAGATGCAATCAGCAGCAGCATAAACACAGAGTTGAATTCCATCAACATATACTTGACATAGAGATTCTGTTAAAGTTTGGATGCAGAGTAACCCACTGAAGGGCCACTCATACATTAAGAAATTCAAAAACTCAGCCTTCCTGCTTAGATGCTTACTTGTCTGCCTACTGACTCATAAGGAGAAAACTCAGCAATAAAATCACTAAAACCAAAATGCAGAATGCATTGAAGTTCCTGAAAAGCCCTACAAAGCCACAGTCTTAACTGCATTAAGAGACAGAGTAACATCCAAAGCAGGAATGCAAGTCCCACAATAGCCTAAACATTACAGAGCTTTAGAACTTTAGAAGTGGAGCATCCTCATGCTGCTCCTGCTCCAAAATCCACCTTCAAAGGGAAGATTATGTGAAGAGGCTTATTACAGTACCTTTAACATCTCATTCTGAGGTTCAAGGATTTGCTTTCCTTGTGTCCAAACACTACCGAGCCAAACCAAGCTCAGAGGAGTGCCAGGAGCACCCTGTACACCCAGTAGCTGCAGCCAGGAATAAAGCTGCTGGGCACCAATGATAAAAATGGCACAAAGGTGGAATCTTCTAGAGCTACAGGGATAGTTAAGCTGGAACACCATTTAGCCCAGGATGTCACCTCAAAGCCAAGGGCAAAATCTAGTTTTTAACTTTGTGCTAAGCAGAGACAGACCCCCTTGGAACACCCCTTCCAGTCCCTGAGGAATCATACACAGGCTGATGATTTTAATACACATAGCTGAAGCCCATGAACTTGTCTCATACTTCATGAACCCATTTACACTTTTGTCACTGCAGAGGCTGACAAAAAATCTAGTGCTCTCATAACTTTCTACAGTAGTAATTCAGACAGGAGTTAATTCTTTTCCCTCTAATGTGTTTAGGAAACACTCACATGGAGAAGATGAACTACAAACTAAGGAGGAAGTATTGCTTTTGTTTAGACTATCTAAAAGGCAGGCAAGAGTTTCAAAAAGCAATTAGTAAGAAACACTCCTCTGTAATTTCACACAGTAAAGATGAAGGGGCATAGAGTGGAGCTTTGGGGAATAAGCAATCACAGAAAATTAAATAAATTTCATAAATCAGAAAAAATAAAAGATCAAACAAGCAGAATTTTAAATAAAATACAGAATTGCCTGGGGCTAACTCTAAAGATGGTACAAGGTACCTAGAGTTCTCCTCAATCTCCCTGTACTACCACTCTGGAAGTAAAAAATCATGAGTCACAGCCAGAAAGGGTCACAATCAAGTAAGAAAGGATCTTGCTGACCACTTTCCCAGACATTTCATACTTCACCAAAAGCCCCCAGTACCTAATGCTAAGCCCTGTGCAGCCCTCCCTAAAGGCAGCTGCCCAACCAACACCACATCTTGTGGCTATCAGGCAGGCCAGGGAGTGCCAGGCAGGCCTCCAAACACAGCACGTGTCCCTGCACCACCTCCCCAAACTGTGCTGCACAAGTAGGACAGCCCCACCGCGCAGGGTTCCCCTTCCCACAGGACACCTCAGACACCCCCACATCTCCACGTCAGGTCAACCAGGTGAGCCACCAGCATCCTGAGCCCCTTCAATGCCCATTGCCCTCATACATTCCTCATCAGGACCCTGAGCTTGCACTGTCCTCATTTCTTCCTCCTCAGGACGCCCAGTGCCCATTGCCCTCACCTCTCTCCCTCCTCAGGATGCCCAGTGCCCACTGCCCACTGCCCTCACCTCTCTCCCTCTTCAGGACGCCCAGTGTCCATTGCCCTCACCTCTCTCCCTCCTC
>VZUA01040161.1:15145-28503 GCA_013401035.1 Horornis vulcanius
ACAAGGAGAGGAAAGCAGTCTAAGCAGTCTGCTTTTACCTTTTATTCACAGTATATTTCCAGTGATGACTTCTCATTTTACGGATTCATGGCTGTCTGAGTGTTGACAGGAATCAATTGGCTTGTCATTACTTAAGACAGATGCCCCAGACATGAACAGGAGCAACTATGAAATACATAGTTTAACATTAATATTGTTTTTCTATCAAGGTTCAAAGTTGGGAGTCTACAGGTTTTAGAGGGGTAATTCAGCAGAAGTTACAGTCAAAGGCAGTTACAGACACAGAATCAAGTCAAAGAATCCCACTAGTCTTATGATCCTCTCCTAGTAAACTGTGTGTATGGAAAGTAACTGAATTAAAATGCTATGCTGAATGATAAAAAGGCAGACTCTTCACTCGCTACTGTAGTGATGCATTCCCCCATTCTCAGGCCACACTATGATCTGAGACATGCATACATAAAGGAGACAAGTCTGTGGTTACTATCTCTTACAATCAAGTTTGTCACCAGAAAAATCTCTTATAATTCCACTTCTTAATTTGTTTTAGTAAAGCATCATATGAAGTTATTAGTCTATAAAAAGAAATAAGAAAACATCATAAAATATTGTAATAGCGCAGGCAGTAAAAATGTAGGGTTCATATAGGAAGAATGAAAGCTTAGTATAAAGTTTATAAATGTCTCAATCCACTACTGTCAAACACTACATTTGCTTTTCCTGTATTAACAACAGAACACCTTTCTGTTACCTCTCTGGTTTCATATTTATTCATGACTAGCACATGTTACCCCACACCAATAGTTTGATATTGATATTATACATGTGAAAAACATAAACAGAAATAATTTCTGTGATTGGTGATGACTTCATTAAACAAATTTCATTAATTTGATCTTTTTGGAAATGTAACTGCATTTTCAAAAAACATAGAAACAATATATTGAATTTTAGTTTTTTCATTATTCTTAATGTACTACATTATTGATGTTGCCTCATTGACCTTGTCCCCTGAGGTAAGCACTGCTGACACCTTTTTTATTATTTTTCTCATTAATAAACATGTGCCTCCTTCACTAGCCTGTGTACTTCTTCCACCATGTAGAGTGGATAAAGTGTCTCTTATCATTCATTTATTATTCATTGACTGTTGATTCTAAGTATATCCATGCTGTCTTCCTGTGAAAAGATCACTGGAGTGGTTAGTCTCTTAGTTTTGTACCCGTGCATGTAACTTAGGTGTTTGCGTAAGAATTTACTCTGTATTTGGATACTGATAAGTGTAAACACCAAATATTTATTGTTGCTGTTTTGACCAGGAGCAAAGTATGCTATTAATGTAATTTGCTAGCAATATCTCACTTTAAAATACAAATGCTGACACAGCACCAGAATGAGGGAAATCCCAGAATCCCTACCACTTTTGCCTTCCGCTTTCCTTCCCTAAATTCACCATGTCCCTTATCCCTTTAGCACACTTTCTAACAGGCTGTGCTGTGAGATTTAACACAGACTAGATTACAGGTAACTCCATGGTTAGACACTAGCCTAAAGTGTAACTCCACTAAATGTTATTCCAGATTAGGAAATGAAAAGGAAAATATTCTCTGTGACCCTTATAGTGTCCTTAGCCACACAGATCTACCAAAGGCAGAATAAAAGACCACCTTCTGCCACATGATCTAAATATGCATTTCCCCTATGCTACATCACCTAAATGCAGATGTCTGTGTAGCATTTACTTAGCTCCCTCTTCTTCTGTCTTAGGCATAAAAACATGGTAAATACAGGGACAGTTTTAAAGTCTCTGAGTGTATCCTCTACATAATTGCCATCTTTATCCATAATGATATAGGAAGTGTTCAGTCCAAAAAAACCAAAAAAATCCCAAGGTTAGGAGATAAAACCCCTTGACTATTATAATTTAGTTTCACTGCCTCTGTAATTGCAAAAGTGAAGTCAATGCATTTTCTCTGCCTGATGGGGAAGATACAAAAGTAAAAGGTCAAGGCTTTATCCATCTGTGGTTCTGCCACTGACTTAGGGTATAATCTTGCACAAAGCACTTTGAGCTGTTGTGTATCAAGTTCTAACTAGGATAGTTAATGGCATCTTCCTGCTCTGCAAATAATTTTAGGTCTATGTCAATTCTAGTAGATTAATAACATTAATCAACATTAATTTATTGGGCAATGCTTTTAAATGCCTTTTGTATGCTTATTTTTCTGTATTAATGTTTCCAAAACTGTCATGACTGTAAAACGTATTTAAAACCCTTATTTTTTCTATTACTTTCCCAAAATTGGTAGTGAAAAGGGATCTTTTCAGCAATGTGTGCTGTTTTCCTCTAATGCTGGCTTAACTCAATGACCTGTAATCTGAAAAGTCATACCATCACAGCAATATAAAGGTATATCTTGAAAGTTTGACTTTATTCAGAATTATTCACAGTTGCATTCACTCAACCCAACTATTCATTCTTTTATTCTCTCATCCATTCATTCTGTCATGCACTCTGCTACTGACCTATTCCCTGCATTATATATCGCTTTGCAAACCTCTGGGCATGTTCACTGCCCTTTTCACTGACTTAGTAAAAACCTGCCACCTGTTCACTCACTCACTCTTGGACAGATTTGCCCTCAGTGTCAGACCCGGCTTCGGAGTTTTGGTCTCCTCTCATTCCATCCCTACTCTGCTCCTGTATCTTCTACCCTTTAGCTTATTTGTTTGTGAGTTTAATTAAGGACTGCAGGTTTAAGAGCACTTCAGGTTTAAGTTGTTACTGCTTTCCTTAACTCCTTTTCCTGATTGGTTTTTTTTTTTTTTGGCACAGATTTGATACAGCGTGCCCAGACTTAAAATACCCATGTGTATATTCAACCTCAACACATTGTCTGAAGTAAGTGTATTAGGACTGAAGCAGTTTTTACATATTACTACTTTGCAGAAAGCATTATGTCCTTTTGAAGATTAGACTTCATTATGCTTCTAGTAGAGGTTTTTAAAAGCATGTTTCCTCTGTGTCCTTGGAATACCCACAATGGAATTGATGTGGACATGTACTAATAATCGTTCATTATATGATCTCATTGCCACAGCATGCACTATTTGAAAGATTATTATCTTTTTTAGGAAAACAGAATCAGTTATAATTACTTTGAGGATCAGTGTCTTTAGCCCTATACCACTAGCTCACATACAACCCAGATTAATATTACAGGCCTCTGGAAAACCTCTCAAATTTGTGTCAGAGGGCATTTGTGTTTTACTCCTGTGAAAGACATGACTTATAACTGGAACCAAAAGGAATTTTCAGTGCTGCAATTTATGGTACTAGTTGTATGTTCCCAACACTGTTATTACTAGTGTTTTTCTCATCAAATTCCATTTGGTAATATATTTTAATTGAAAGAAGGCTCTAAATGTGACTGAGAATCTGCCATTTGACAAGAGACAAATATCAATTCCTTGTTTTTCCTCCAACCTTCAAGTCTGCAAGACTCTCCAGGTTTTTCTGAGATTAGAGATTGAAAATTGCATTACACAAATTAACAATATACTTCTTAAGAAGTCGTGACAAATCACCTGGATAGAGTCAGAAATAATGGAAATTTTATCTTGGTGCTAGCCTTTGCTCCAGTTCCCTTACACCACTCCAGGTTTTTGGAAATTTGTGCAGACTGCAGGTTCCCTGGGGAAACCTGGCAAAATCCCTTTGATTCTCCTACTCAGACCTAAGAACTGCCCAAGCCTAGATTTTGTAAAACGAGAGATTAAAAAAGCATCTTTGTTTCTTTCCTTGGAATATAATTTCATAGTTGTATCCCTCAGGTGATGCTTAGTCTTGTCTACACTAGAGGGTTTTTGCTAGCATGTTAATACCAGCAGTCAGTCCCAGTGGAGATGCAGGTAATCTTCTGATGGTATAAATTAGAGCAATTGCCCAAATAACATCTGACAGGATTTTTTATCATGCTACTGTATTTGCAGCAAGGATTTTCTGGCATGGGTTCATTTGACCCCTCTTTATGCCCCTGTAGGACCCAGGTAACTCATCAGAACCGGTTCTTCCCCCTCCTGGCAGACCACGGCCTCTCAGCCCCTCCTGCTCCCCGCTGCTGCCGTCCCCCAGAACTGGGTAAGGCTGCTTTCTTCTCCATGTTTCATATCCACTGTTTTGATAGCATTGTGGCCCTATTTGATGTCAATGGTGTGATGAACACCGATTACCCAATGTTATGCTGGACTAAGTTAAATCAACATTTTGAAAATGTAATGCAGGAACACTGATTTCCCAGTGTTTTCCACACAACGGAATGTTTGCTGGGTATGCTAATACCCTCCTTCAGACTCTACCATTTTAGAGACCCTGAAATATCAAGGTCGCTTTGCATCTAAACCTCCTTCATCTGAGGTTATCATGTCTCCATGTCTTTAAGAGGCTAGATTTCATCAGTGATTTCTTCCTGACAATATTTCTTACCTAAAGCTAATGTGAATTATTAGAGATTGACTAGCATGTTATTGTAAAAATACAATCTTGTGTGATGGTGGAATTTAAAGGTCAGCCAGTAAAGCAAGCGCCAATATCTGACAAACTAAGTATTTTGTTCAGTCTTGCTTCAATGATTGTTGCTAACCAAGCTATGGCAATCTCATGACACTGGTATCACCTGTTCCACAGCAATAAAAAAACCCAAGCCAAACCCCAGTCCAAAACCAGACACCCACGTGTTGGTCCATGTCATTCATCTGAACAGTCACACCAGGCGTGCACGGACATGATGGTAATCAATAACTCATCAGTGACTCAGCAGAAGGATCGCGGGTAAGATCTGTGCATTTACTGACCTATTTTCTGTCCTCCTTTTATACACCGCCAAGCAGTCACCTAAGCGAACCTATGCTTTAAGGTGCAATAATTCCAGTAACGTTTGCCTTCGATACGAGTTATTCCATTCCCACGGTGCCCAGAGGATGGATCGCAGGTGCGGTTCTCCCTGTGGTCTGCGGCGAGCTGATCCATCCTGCCCGAGACGAAAAGGCGGAGGAGGAGCAGCGGAATGCGACAAGTGGCACTAGGTGCGAGGAGCTACGGCGGCTCTCGCACGGCCCTGCTGAACTGCGGGACACCGCACCTGCTTTCGGCAGAGGCGCCTCGGTGCCTTGCCAAGCCACGCAGCCCCAGGTGGCGCGGGAGGAGCCGCTCGGCCGGCGCCGTGACCGGGCTAATGTCACCCGGCGCCGTTGCCGCTCCGGCCGCCCCGCGGGGCCGCTGCCGTTAACGGGGCCGCGCCGAGCGCGGGGAAAGGCACGAGCATCACCGAGGCGAGGGCGGCTCAGCCCCCCTGCCGGACCCCCGGGAGCGAGGGCCGGGTCCGCCCCCAGCGCCGCTCGGCCGCCATACTGCGGGGCAACCCAAACTTGTTACACACGGGCACCAACTCCTCCCCCCGCTCCTGCCCTTCCCGCCGCCACCGCCCTGCCCCCGCCGGCGCGGTGAGGAGGGGGCTGCACCGGCCCAACCCCAGCCGCTGGGAAGGCGCCGAGGCGGGCGGGGGCTGTGCGAGGGCAAAGCCGCAGCCCCCCGCAGGTAGGAGCGCCCGGCGGGGCGGGCTGTGCGCCGGTCGGGAGAGGAGGAGACGGCGGCGGGGGGCGGGCGGAGGGAGCAAGAGGCGGCGGCGAGGGAGCGGTCGGCACTGGAGCTGCGACCGTCCGTGCCCACCGCGCTTTCTCGCGCCGAGGTGGGTGCGGGCCTGGGGACCCGGCGTGGGGGCGGGCGGCGTGTCTGCACCTACGGAACGCGGTCGGTCCTGCCGCCTGATGGGGCCCGGGCCGCCGCTGGGTTCGGGCGGGGGGCGAGGGCGCTGGCAGCCCTAGCCTGCGACGCGGCCGGAGCGAGACGGAGAGGAGGNGCTCCGCCAGGTGCGTGCCCGGGGCGGCGGTCGGGCTCCCGCCGCCAGTGCTGGCCGGCCGCACCTGCCGCCGAGACGGGGTCCGGGGGCGCGCCCGAGGGTGGTGAGGACGGATGCGAGGCGTTTTTGCCCGGCTGAGAAGCGCCTGGTTTTCCAGGGCCAGCAGCCCAGGTTGCCAGGAGTGTGTCCGGGCGCTTCGGGGAGGCCACTGTCTGCTGGGAACCGCCGTCCCTCGTTCAGCGAAGGGCAGGACGCTGTATGAGAGCTTGCTGTCGGGTAACCGGCTGCGTGTGTTCTGAAGAGCTGATATGTGCTGTTTTATTTTTCAGCTGTCAGGAGAGTTTCAATCAGATCTCCACAGAGGTGCCGAGTTTGCAAGGTACTGGTTAAGGGAGAGTTTTCTGTCCCCATTTGCTCCTCACCTAATTCTGAGGGGATGTCTTTACTGCTTCCTGGAGGTGTGGGTTGTTGAGTGGCATTTTTCGCGTATACGAAACTACGCATCATGGGCGTTTAGGGGAGAAGCATTGAGTGGATTAATGCGGCCGTGGTAACTTCATTGTTGCAGCTCCTTTCTATTACGTGACTGCCTTTAGCAGAGAGGGGAGCAGTAGCTTGATCCTACCCTGGTGTGGGATTGAGCCTGATGCATCTGTCGGTTGAAGGGATTTTTCAAGTCTGCTTTTTGGTTTAATGCTGAAACATTTTCCTATCTTTGTTCATGTCTTTATTATCATATGCCTTTTGTGGGGAGTTACTTCGACTGAAAAATGTGAAGCATCACCTCTAAGTTTATAGCATCCAGGTATTTCTAATAGCTCTGCAGATCAGTGTAGTAATAAAGCCTCTTCTTAAAAGAAAATTAAAATTCCTACAGTAATTAGTACATGGCTGTTGACTGCTTTGTGCCCATCAGGCTCGGAAATAGCTACTGATCTCATACTCCCTTTTGGATACCTGTGTGAAGGTTTTGTTAGAGAACTGTTTAATGACTTCTTTTATTAGAAAGAGTGCGAGCTCAGGCAGTTACGCAAGTGCGCCTAAAGGAAGCTGTGCTGGCTGCATGGATGGCTAATGTGGAGGCCGAGCCGGAGTGGGAGTATCATTTACAAACTGAGTTAGAAAGGGGCATTGTAAGAGAGAACCGAGTGGCAAGTGTCGGGTGGAAGACAGTCCGTACCATGTTCCCTGCTATGCAGGGAAGAGCATTAGTACAGTGTGCTGCCTGGGATGAGCAGGCTATGTATGGATGGCCACTCATCATTCTTTCCGGTAGCAGAGGTGATGTATAGGTGACTTTTTTCCACTGAAAGCAAATGAGTGGCATGGGAATGTGTTACTGCATGTATATTCTTAGAGGGGAAAAAAAATGCTTTGTAAATGGGGAGCAAGATTGACAGATGAAATCTGTCTTTACTGTGATCTCTTAGCTTGTACAGGAAGTATTTCACCATCTCTCCCCCTCTGATGCAATTACTTTATATACCTTTTTCGGTGGTCAAGGATTTGCTACAGCGTCTGCTGACAAAAGGTGCTTGCATTCATACCTGCTGAAATAGGTCTATAGCTGGTTTTTATATTTCTCTCGGGGTTTTTTTGTTTGTTTGGGTTTTTTTGTTTGCTTTTTTTAACAAACAAAAGCCATTGTAGTTAATGGGTAGGGCAGTAGCTACTTCCACAATAAGTGGAGCATTTGATGTGAACGGTTCTATTTCAAAACTGTAACACTGATTCATAGGTTTTTCTGGGCACTCTAAGTACAGGTGTGCCCAGAGACTTAATTTAATATGGTGTGTTTCTGTCTCTTTGCTGGTTTTATGTTTCAGTCTCCTTTTGTCCCCCACCCCATTCCCTGTATAAACAGCTATTATATTGAGCACCCCATTTTTGTTAACCTTGCATGGATTCAGCAGTACCCTGCCAAAATACATGGATTTATACCACTAAGAGGTCCTGCAAGAAGGAGAGGGGTTCTGGATGCCTTGGCGCGTACCCTGTTGGCCTGCCTTGTGAGCAGCTGAGCTTCAGAGTTCCTGCTTCATGCAGCCTTCTGCTGGGGAGGAGCTGGAGAACTCGAGAGGATCTGTCATCTTCTGAAGGCCACTTGGGTGGAGTTGAAATCTGCACTGTGCTTGCTCTGCAGCGCACTCTTGCCCTCTCTCCCAGCTATCTTAAGGGGTGTGTGCCAAATGAATATTTTCATTTTCAAATACATTTTCTGAGCTGTTTTCTTGCAATGAAGCAAGTGGGAGGTCTCTTTCAGTCATGTAAAAATTAATTCTTATTCTGGGCTGCTAGCATTAGATATAATACTTGCATATGCCACCTAGTTTGCAAAAAGTGTTGGATAAATTGATAGGTGGTTGTGCCATAACCTGATTTTTAAGGATGACTTTTCAAAGTGAGACTCTAAATCAGCAGAAATAAAATCTTGGAGCATTTCTATCATAGTTACGTTATCTTGGAACTCTGTCAATTGTTTTGTTTTAGTTTTGGTTTTCTCCAGGAAAAAGGGAATCTCAGGCTAGTTGTTGCAATAGGGATCTTGTGGATAACGAGAATATAAAATATTTCCCCTGAATCTTCAGAGCTGAAGTTTCTTATCCCAGGTTTTGCTGTGCAAAGGTAATGAAATAATTACCAAAGTTGACTAACACGTCTTGTAAGCCTCCAGTGCTTCCAAGTGTTGGATCTTATTCGATTCATATTCTGTGATTTAAATGAGTTGAAAAATAGTTTCTGAAGGTATATGACCATGAAAGCATTATTCATGAATGGGTGGTGATCTACTATGCTTATTACTAAACTAACAATCACATACTGGTAGACATGATTGAGACAATATTTCATAGTGTTTTAAGTTCTGGGTAGCCTATGAGAATAAAGTTGGAGATTTAAAGATGACAACAAAAACAAGTAAAGCAGATAGTAAACTTTCATTGTGGTAATATTAAACAATTTGGTGGGGGAATGTTCTCTGTTGTGCCCTATACTCTTTTGCTGTATGCTATGTTAATTAACTGAAGAAAGGTATGCTGAATTGGGAACCTGCATAACAAACAAGGAGCTGGGAACTGCTTTTGGCTTTTTGTTTGGTTGCTCTTTCTCTGAAGTTTTCTGCCTCCTTTTTTCCAACGAGTCATTTTTCTGATGATAAAGCAGTGTTTTATTAGGCTTTCTTCATCTGGCTTTGCATAGTAGTCCTCTGCTTGAGTGTCTAGGTAGATAGGTAAAAGATGTATATTAAAAAGAATGAGAAAAGTCCCACTTTACTTGTGTGTTGATCTTGGGAAGCTGAAGCGGCTGAAGGGTTGCTTTTCCTTGGAGCATGCAACTGGTTGAGTACCAAAAGGGCTTGGGGCTACCAAAAGGCACTGCTTCAGCTTCCATTTGCAGTTAACTTGTCTGTGTGTTGATATAGCTGTTCAGGCTACATTTGGAAGCCGTTTTGTTTTCCTTCTGATATAAGGGGTTTTTCCTTGTTTCTTGGATGAATTAATTAAAGGAGTAAAAAATAACTTTTTTTCTGTTCCCATAGCTCTTCAGCTAGAAAGAAAAAAGTAGAACCCCTTATTTCAGGCTAATGTGGGCTGTCATCCTGGATGAGGAAGTTACAGATCTTGCTGTCCAGGACTGGATTAATGAGGTCCTACATTTATTGGTACTCTGGCCAAGAAGCTTTTATATTCTTTTGTCTGCCTGTAAAGTTCCAGGAGTGCAAAGGCCTGTTTAGCTTCTGGAGGTGCTGCTGTAGCTTGCCTTCACCCTGAGGGAGGATGTTGCCTGCAGTAAAAGTGTGTTGAGCTCTACTTCTAGCCAAGGGTGTCTAAGAGCTGCTCTGCTTCCTCTTGCTGCCTGTAACACCAAGTTGTGGTGCAGCGAGCTTCTGGGTATGTCAGCATTTCTGAAAACAAAATGAATAATATGCCAGAACTTACTTTTAGTAGATGTAGTGCTTTCTCTTTTTTTATGATATGGTGGAGGAGGATAAAAAGATTTGCATTGAATGAAGGGGCATGAATGTTGTTTTCAGTACTGTAACACTGAGACTTTTGATGCATAAAGTCTTTTAAAGCAACAAACAGCAGTTTTTACTTCAAGAGTTATGTTCTGCACCGAGGTGGTCAGTTCTTGTGGCCTGGGGGGAGCAAAACAATAAACTGTGAACAGATGAAAGAAATAATAAAAATCTGTAGATGTAAGCAGGTAAGGAACTTAGGAACCTTTGTAAAGACTGTACATATAGTTAATTGAAGACCACATATGAAGTTTGGAAGCAAGTTTGTTGGTACAAGAAGTAGTGGACACACTTTTGTCTTTCTCTGCTCTTCCACATATTTCTTTTTGTCTCTGTTCATGTACAGCAGTGAACTCATAATCCACTAGGCATTTTCCACATTGATCCTCTTAAAAAATTAGTATTAGCCTATATATGAGGCAGGCTAAAGAGGCTTGAACACTGCTGCAAAATTAGTACCTGTTGGCCTCATTGCAAGGACAGGCAGGTTCCCCGTTTCTCACACAGAGCCTGTTGTTTGTTCCTCTGCAGGGTTGTGTAGGCTGAGTAGATAATAGAGCACTGGTGGGGAAGTGACTTGGAAATGTATGGAATTAGCAGACTGACAAATTGTGATGACATTAGTGCATCTGATTACTTATCTGGGTGTCACAAGTGGACACGAAAGGAAGAGATGCAGGCTTCTTTAGAAAGGGGTCAGTGGGTTCTATCTTTATTGTGAGATGAGCCCCTCTTTATGCAGAATGTCAGAGGCCAATTTGATTGGTAACACATAAGTAAACTTTTCAATCAATTGGTCATCCCAGAGGGACATCAGAAGAAGGTCCCTCCTATAAGAAAGAATGTAAACATCCTTATTTACAAAATATTGTTCTTCTCTTTACCAGAAGAATGCCTGGGAAAGAACCTTTCCAAAACCAAAACATCCAGGCATGAAACCAGGACTGCATCTGGGAGACAGAAAGGGATATGCAAAGCAGGGAAAGGTTTATGAAGATGGCCAGTTCTACTGGGAAAGCAGGGAGGAGAGGAAAAACTTTTACAGGCTTGGTTAGCTCTTTGCTGCTGTGCAACAGAGAGACCAAAGGTTGTCTGAAAGGTAAAGCAGGTCTGACAGAACTGTAGCACAACGAGACAATGGGGAGGCTGGTGTGTTCCCCATGCCTGAGTAAAACCTCCAGGTCCACACAGATTCACATGCATTGCAAATGGCAGAGCCAAGGAGTAGAGGGAAAAATGCATGAAACGTGATTATAGTTCTTGCTTTGTTAAAGAGTAGTTTTTGCGGCCAGGCTTTAACAGTATTTCTGAGTTTTCTTCCTTCTCCCAATGTAAAATAGACATTCTTCTTCCTCCAAATAATTGATTTATAAGTATATGCTCAGTTGTGCTTTATGTTTTTTTAATAATCAAATTACACTGTATGAACTTTGTCATTGAATATACAAAGAGATGCATAGAAATGTTGAAGCTTTTTGTTTTATATAGAATGTCTTTGTTCTCATTTCCACTGAAAAAGATAATGTGTTATGATTGTGTGTTACTGAAAAATAATGCAGGATGTGGGGAAGAGACCTAGAGACGTGGAAGCTCTTGGATTTGTACTTGAATTCTCTCTCTGTATAAATTTTATATGTCCTGGGGAGAATGGAGCAATGTAGAGTTTTTAAAAAACAAAGTGCACATTGAATTGACATCTTAATTCAGGTCATTGGAGTTGTCCTTGACATTGGTTAGGTTTGTTGCAACTAAACTCATAATTCTGGAATACTTCAAAAGAAGCTGTGTTTCATTTTGCTGAGCTTGATATAGGCTGGTCAAAGTTCGTATGAGGACACAGTTAATTCTGTAATTTATCTCCATAAAATGCATTACTTTACCTTTCTGGTTTGCAGATCATTTCTTGTGACAGTAGGAGAGACTAATACCTGACAATACCTTGTGATTTCAGGACTGTCATATGCACATGGATAGCACTGGTTTGTTCGCTAGTTACAGTAATTTGTAAGAATGTATGTTAATACAGTATTTTACAGATACTCTTCTCTCTTCTTTCACCTCATCTAGTAGTGGTCAAAATTATTCAGAAGACGTTTATTAAGTCACCTTTGAGAAATAAAATCCCAGTTGTTAATGCAAGCAGAACATTTGACTGTTCAGTAAAATCAGCTGAGACTCCTTTTGCTTGTCTGAAAATGTAAGGAAGACAGTTTGTGGAAGAGAGGGTCATTGGATCAGCTGATACAATGACAGGCTTTGGGACAATCATGATTGTCTCACCTTAATCTTATAAAATATTTATTTCCCTTCTTTCTGAGCCCCATCTTGGATGTTCTCAGTAGACTCTGTAATTCATGCCAGACACTGGAGTGTGGGCATCGAGATATTGCTGTGTCTAAATCTGTACTTAATTTGAGTGTGGTAACAATTGTTTGCAAAGCATTTAAGAAGAGAAGAGTGATCTGCACGCAAAAGTTAATAATCAGGGCCCTTGTCTTGCCATCAGGTTTGTGTGGTAGAACCTAGCTCAGGCTGGGCATATGCCTGCAGATGTTGCCCTCTAGTTACAGGGACCTGCACAAGTATACTCTCCTGACTGTTCAAAAGAATGATGACAAAAGTCCAAACCAAACCCCCCCACCCCCAACAACGGGACTATCTAAACCAGCCAAACATGCACACAATCCCTGAAAAATAACCCCAGAAACAAGCTTTAGTTGTCTGCAGACTTCAGGAGTCTGCTGGACCAATGCTCAAAGCTGGTTTTTTTTTTTTTCTTTTTTACCTCCCATATCTATTGTTTCTTTTCACAAAAAAGGGCCTAAAATGGCCAGAGGCAAGAAATTCAGGCATTCCTGTTTCCACTCAGCAATTGCATATAATTACTAAGGATTTGCTAGAGGTGCATATGTGTGCGCAGAGATCCCCGTCTGTGTATGGCTGTAGATGCACACCACCTGAAGTGTCCATTTGTCAGAAAATTATTCACTGATCAGAGCTGTAAGTGTAAAGAAAATAAGTACTCTTGATGGAATTAATATCCCCACCAGGAAAAGCAAAACAACGAAAAACCCTTGCAAAGCAATTAAGAAGTGTCTGTATTTTGCTCAGTGGTAGGAATTAAATTTTTCTTGCCTGTTAAAATCTAGTCCTGTTTAGATGAGAATGACTGCCTTTTTCTTCATTAAATTATTGGGATCATTGAAAATCTGCAGTTAAATGTTGAGATGCTTGGCCCTATGGAAATAAATTTACTGCTTAGTTTAATCTGACTTGGGTTTTACTCAGCATCAGTGAAATTGGTAAACTACTTTGAGAGATCACCCTGATTATCTTCTAGGTAAGTGAGATATAAAATGTCATTTCACTTCTTTTGAATTGGAATTATTTGTGAAGGATCGTATGATGAATATATGAGTCCT
>VZUA01040192.1:0-10421 GCA_013401035.1 Horornis vulcanius
AGATTTTAGGGCATTTTAAACACCCACCCTAATGTTAATTGACTCACAGTTGGGTAGCATGATGAGCAGATGCCACTTACCTGTTTCTTGGCACCCCAAGCAGATACCACCTGCCTTCTACAACGCATCATAAACAGATTCAACCTGTTCATTGGCAGTGTGAGAGAAAAACACCTTCTGAATTCCCTGGAAAAATGGGGAGTTGCCACTTGCCCTCAGCTTATTACCTTGAGCAAAGAACTGGCACATCCTTTCTGCCTTGTGTCAGCAGGAGAGATCAGAGATTGCCATTTATCTCAGATTCACTCTCACCTTTAGGTGCACATGATGTCTCATTTTTAAAGAGCAATTAATTGTAGGAGAAATCATCCCAGCAATGCTGTATTTGTGCCTGAAAGCCCAATCTCAGACCTGTTCGTGAGGCTGCTGGATTTTTCCATAAGTAAAAGTTCAGGAATGGTGCCAGCTGAGGTTAAGTAGTTTGTCATCATTTAACTTGGCTTGTGAATTGAATTTATGGTGGTGTTGTACAAAGCTTGAAGGATCCTCTGAGTGTTTTGGTCAGGGGTTCTTGATGGTTTTGAGATTTGCTGTCTCCCTCAACTAGCTGATCAACTGGTGGCCAAAAAAGGTGTTCAGGCTGCAGTGAATACAAATGTTGGCTGGAATGAGCCACTGGTAGTCCATTGCAGCAAATGAAACCTGGAGAATTTGCTCATGCTGGAATTAAAAGCCTGAACAGCCTGATACAACCCTAAACATCTGGAGAACAAACTAGGGTGTCCTGGAGATGTTCTAGCTGTCCTGTGAAATGGTGTGAGAAGGACAGAATTCATCAGGGATTTTTCCGAGTGAAAGAGCATTTGGTTTCATGTAAAGTGTGCAAAAAGGGAAAGCACTGCCTATTATTTAGGTCTTGCAGGTATCAGTCCCTGGTGCTGGGGCAGAGAGAGTTTTCTTAACCAATCCCTTAGGCTATGTATTTCATTTTGTCTTTCTCCACAGCTCTCCCTTTGCTGTCAAGCAGTAAATACACTTGCTATGTGTCCTCACTTCAGTGAATGACAGATCTTACCCTTAAGTATTATCTCTCATTAAGATGTCACTCCTGCCTCTCCTGCCCAAGGCAGCAGCCTCCACTACCTTTGCCTTTTTGGCGCTGCAAATGCTTCCCTGCCTTCTCCCATGCTGCCTTTCCTTCTTGAACACACACTTCCTGAAAAAACTAAAAAAAAAAAACAAACCTCATTATTTTCCTTTAAATCCCTTTTGAAAGCTCTCCTAGGCCATGTTACCCACAAGAAACTTCTTGATAAGAGACCCCTGGGTGTAGACCACGGCTCCTTGCAGCAACCTCGGCATTTTCTCCTGGCAGGTGACAGAGTTCTATATCCCCTTCATTTCTTCTCCTGTGTGAATAGTGGAATTTTTATATGGCCTGGGCTGGATAGAGCTCCTGCACCCTTGGAGCAGATGCTGCAGAAGTATTTGCCTCCTGGAGAGGCCAGAAGCAGCTCTCCTGAGCAGCACCAGAGCCTAAAGCAGAGTGGCAACCCAGAGGGATGGCACACATATGCCTTGTTTGAGCCAGGACAAAACCATCTCAATTTGTTTTTTCCTGTTGTCAAGTTAAAGCTCAGTTCCAGCTTTGTGCTTCTACACAGCTGTTACAATTAGGAGTGGGCCCTCTAAACTACTGATGAGGCTTTCATTTTAAACATTCATGATGCTGAGAGAGCAATGTTAAGCTGTGCAACGAGTGTCCAGCAAGCCGTGTGGGCAACAAGATGCAGCTAATACAGAATTTCTGAGGATGCAGGCATCTATTTGAGCAAGCTCTTGGGCACATCAAACTGTCACATAAGATTTCCGTGACGAGTTGGCATGAAATTCAAATTATGAGCAACTATTGCTTTCCAGTCTGCTGACAATTTCTTGGGAATCGCTCTGAGTCTCTGCTGCAGGCCACTCCTTTAGCTTAACATGACCTGACAGACAGTACCCAGCGCTGTGCTTCATGACACAAAACATCACACAGTGCCTCTGAAGAGAGAGGGGGGCAGTCCTGGGGGTAGAAATGCTTTTTAAAGGTTTTATAGGGAAAGAGAAGTCTTTATTCACAAATGCTCAGGATGGAGGCACTTGGCTTTAATTCCCCTCTATACCCTCAGGAAAACTGGTGATGTGCTTCTAATGCAAAAATTACCACCAGTACCATCCTGCACCATGGGTGATCTTGGGACAGTAGGATATTCAATGACACAATCAATTGCTTGCCTTGTGGCAGCACAGTGACACCCTGGGCCAGGGTGACAATTCCTGCGGCATTACACGCTGGGCGTGCCCCAAGGGCAGCAATTCCCAGCCTGGGCTCACATGGCTCTCAAACTGAAACATGCCTCCAGCCCCTTCTTCTGAAGTACAAATGTAAATTGCATTTAAGCTCTTCTTCCTAATTTAATTAGGAAATAATATAAATCTCAACTTTCTCTCCAGGTCAGAACTGCATGTGCTGCATCAGGAAAAGACCATGCCCAGAAGGGTAGTTTGGCACAACCATCTCCTTTGTGTATGAAAAATCTAACTGCATTTCAGACTTCCATTATAATTTATCTTGCTCTTCCCTTCTCTGCTTCTTTCCCCCCATATATTAGGTTCTAAAAAGCCTGAAAACTCACACGACTTAATATATGAATAAAACTTTTTGCTACATTCTTTTACAAGCAAGTTTCAGATTAGATCAAATAAGAAACTTAGCTGACTCTGCCCAATATCTCAGCGAGCCTGGGTCCTCCCAGAAGGTCTGTACCTATAAATACCACATTTCTGCAAGCTCAGTAGCAAAGCATAGACATGCAAATGTGAGCTGGCCTCCCTGAACCTGGCAGTGGCAAGCACACCAGCCACATTTGCAGGCAGTTGCATTGCGTAGCAAGTTGGCGCTTTGGAGCAGCTCCAGTTGAAATGACCTGGGAAAGCCACAGCCCTCTCTGCCTGACCACTGTGCCAATAAAGATGTTGGTGGGTCCCTGGAAAGAACGAGTGTGCCTTTTCCAATTCCACCACAGCTGTGGAAATAGAAAGGCACGGCACTTTTTTGGCCAAGGAGGTGCCAGCAGTTGGGTGGGGAGGGGTCAGGGGCTGCTGGTGTGATTAGAGCGAGGAAAGTGCAGCGTCAGTGGCCAAAAGGCTGCGGGGCTGGAGGAGTGACAGCGCTCTGCATTCAGCAGCTGTGCTGCTCTGTCTGTGCAGAAAGTGGTAGCCTACAGGTCTGGGGATGTTGGCTCATGATCTGTTCAAAAGCAGAGTCATGGTAAAGTGATAAGGGAATCCAGAGGCGTCATTCTGACTGAGTGGAATTAAGGTCTTATGTGGATTTACATTCATCGATCAATTTCTGATTTTCAAGATGTCTTTTCCTGTTTTTAAAAGTTCCATCAACCAACTTCAGCTCTTTACTTTACAAATCAACCCCTCCTTCTCTCTGGTGGGAATGAAATCATTATTTGTAAGAGTTAGGATTATAAAGGGAGCTGTAATTACCATCCATATTTTCAGTTCATGCTATGGCAGGGGTGAAAGGTCCATGTAGTTTTTGAGTGTTCTCCACCCTCTTCTGTTTATACTTTCCTAGCAGTGAAACATGAGCCAAAATCCTCTACAGACCAGCTTCTCCATTTGAAAAGTCCTGCCTGTTTTATTCTATGCAGGTGGTGATAACACTGAGTACTTGATGCCTGCCTCTTGCAGCCCCAGCCCCTTCCTGTCCCAGAGCTGATCCCTGGCTAGTGGAGTTCAACTGCAGCTGAGAGCAGCTCTCATTTTTCCTTCCTGGCAGGGATGTGCCAGCGCTAAGGTGAATGCTGGGGAGTTAAGTCTCTAATTAGAAACGTGGTTTCAGTGTGCAACTCAGCCTGGGACACATGGGAAAGGATTTTCCAGATCTAAGTCTGTGGAGCTGCAAGGATGGGGCTCAGGGGCCTCCCAAGGGCAGGGACACAGCACATACAGCACATGCAGGACATGATTATAATGTCACATGGATGTGCTTTCCCAAGTCTAGCTCACAAAAGGGAACAGAAGCCCCGTGGGATTCAAGGACACAGGTCCAAGATCTTACAAGAACCTCCCATCCTTTGTTTGTCAGTTAGAGGAAAGTAGAGCATGAAAGTTGCTATGCTATTATTCTTCCTATCTTGCTTGGCTCCCTACCCTCACATTGTTTTTAAGCTGTTCTTACCCTTATGTGCCCCTCTATTCTTCATATGAGTCTTCTGAATTTTTCAACCTGTCACACATCCCATTTTCTCCTTGTTCCACATCCCATATTTGCTTCCCCTTCCCTAATACCTCCCTGCAAGAATTTGTCACTTTCTGTTTGAAGATACCTCTAGCATCTTCTGTTCTTCTCAGATCACATCTCCCCCAGACAAAATTCTGTAATAAAACCCCTTTTGACAGAGTCAGGCAGTAGCAACATTGGTTTTTCTTTCCCAGGCTCCTGCCAGCTCTCCGATATGAGCTGGTGCTGGGTGGGTGTGAGTCAGATTTGGGGGCTACTGCATGTGTCCCAGGCTACACAGTGGATGTGGAATCTGGCAGCTAGGCAGCCTTTCAGCTATTTGGCCTACATTATGCAGTTTGTTTGGTTTTATGAGCACCAGGCTCTGTCTCTCCACAGAACTTTTCTCTTCACTGGGCGCTGTTGGAAATGGTGCTGTCATCAGGTGTGTTGTAGATGCCATTAACTGAAGTAATTGTTATTTGACCCCACTGTGTGGGAAGTGCGAGAGTTCAAGGAAGCCTCTGAGGATGACTGGGCTGTCACGGTGACAGATGGAAAGGATGAGATCTGACTGCCTGATCCTTGGGTTGGTATTAGAAGGACAGTGTGGTGCTCTGTCAACCTGTCACTCCTTTCAGAGCTGTGCTCTAAAGTCCCAGGTGGAGCTCAAACCCTTTCTTGTACAGGCCCCAGGTAAAATAAATTAGCACCTGAGTACTTTGAATACTGACTTTTAAACAGAATGGTTGTTCCCCTTCACTTGGTTGGTGCATCTTTGCCTCTCTTTTATAACTGGTGTTTTCCTGTAGTGGTACCAGTCTGGCTTAGTTGGGGAGCTGTGTTAGGAATTGTGAATTCTGGAGATCTTCTCAGGGTTCTGGCTGAGGTTCAAATAAAGATGCTGACTTTGGGACAGATTTACTATCCCCATGGAAAGAGAGTATCTGATGATAAAGGTAAAATTGATGGAGTGGAGATAAAGGAGCAGGTGGCATTCACCCATCAAAGAGTCTCTGGAGGCATCTGTGATGGTGATGAGCTCCTTCCTTAAATGGAATGTTTGGGTGGGTACATCTGGTGCCAAGACAGAGCCTTAGGATTAACCACCAGCTTTACTGGTCTGGAAATGGTATTTGGAGTCTACATCCAGCCCTTTACCAATGTGGTAACTTAATTCAAATTAAATCAATTAACTCAAGTGATAAAATTTGAGGTAGATGCACTGAGGTATATTCCTGACTGTTCATGGAAATGAAATGAAATAAAAGTCTTAATTATTCTAGCCCTTAGAAGTTAAATGAAATAAATCCTATTTTATAGGTTTTTCAAACTAGATGATAGCAGACAATGAGAATGATGGGACAGTGGACTGGGTAATGAAGGTCATGAGTAACACCCATAATATTAGGCCAAAACCTCCTTCTCTGAATTTCAAAAGTAGAAAGTTTCTTTCTCAAACCTCTTCATGTGCGAGGTCCGTGCATAACTGAGGTGCAAGATAGTGGAGGTAAAGAATTATATTCCTGAAATATTACTGATCCTTAAAATGCTCTAAAATTATTCCCTGTGTATATATATCAGTTTATATCTTCAGTTTCATAGACTTGAGCTGAGTGATTATCAATAAAATAGTGGTTGATCGACTTACAGATCAAAATCTGTGAGTGGGGTATTGCTGTCAGTGAAGTGACTCCCTTCTACAGCTGGCTGGAGCATTTGGCTTTGGATTAAGCAATGCCACCTTATGTTCTTGTTCTTCATTATTTTCTTTCAATCTTTTGTCTTTTTTTTCCTTCTTCCCCCTCCCTAATTTCACAGTTCTTCTCTGGTTATCACTTTTGTCACCTTGTGGCTTTGTTCTGGGTCATCTACTCCTTTCCACTGCACATCTGCTCTCTTGTGATTCTCTGCTTTCTCCTCCACAGTGCAACAATAGACAGAAACAATCAGCTTCCTCTCTTCTGCTCATGAAGGTCTCAAGAAAATATTTTAGAAGAAAAAGAGGCATTCAAAAGAGCCTGGGATCCTCGTTTGCTTGCTGGTCAGTCCATGAACTATTCTGGTGGGATGGAAATAGGCAGGCAGAGTGACCAGGAGGAAGGCATGTCAGAGATCCCTCCTTGAGGCATCCCTGGGGACTGAGAAGCAGTTTCTGTCTGCTTCTCTCTGTTTCTGTGTTCCGTGGAAGCCTTTGCTCGTGGTCACTGTGAGCTGAAGAGCCCCCTGGCTGGCCCAGCAAGGCCAGCCCCGAGGCTGCCTGCAGGCAGCAGTGAAACTGTCCAGATCACCCCGGCACTGGAGGGGACCCAGACTCTTGGTGAACCACAATACTTCTTCCTCAGAGACAGAAAGGGGCTCTCAAATCAAGCTCTGACCTCCTGAGGGCTTGCACAAGCATTTTCAGCCACATCCAGGCAAAGTTTCACATGGATGTCTTGAGTCCTGCAGCTCTTTTCAGGTTAGAGGGATGTTTCTGCCTGGCCACAAAGAAATGACAGAACAGGGGGAGCAGTGGGAAATACTTGGTTCCTTGTTCATATTGTCTTTTCCTGGCCCTGGGAATCAGAGATGTGCCACTGGATACAATGCAGTGTATGGAACTGTGTTTTGTTTTAGGAATAACCTATAGAGAGTGAACCTGCAGGGCAGGAATGCAAATGTGTGAGGCATCAGCTCGTGGATCAGGGCATGTTAAGAGAAAGCAGCACCAGCCAAATTAGGAAATAATATATTCTGGGGATTATTTTAAAATAAACCTATTGTTTATTAGAAGGAAAATATTAAATTTGTCAAATTTGGGTTCTAACCTACTAAAGTCAGTCCTGTCCTCACTTTAAATGCTGCCCAAAGCAGACTTCAGACTGCTGAACTTTCTGCAAATGAGGCAATCACACACTGATAGTTCAGAGCCATGGTCATCCTCACATGTTACCAACTTTTTAATATAGTACTGTGTTATTATCTTAACAAATATATTACTATGTTTTATGTAGATGTAGAAACTGGACTTCATTGCAAAGAGATTTCTTTTCTTTTCCCCCAGCAATTTACTGTAATCAGTAAATTCTGACCAAATACTTAGTCTACAGACTAAAACTGATTTTCTTCCAGAGGTAAGGCAAAAAACTGGGTACTGAAAAATAAGTTTATAGGCATGGCTGTTATAATCTGATTTTAGAACCAGCACTCATCTTTTTTTTTACACTGAGAATGATAGACAGGTAAGAAAATAGCTTGGCTGTAGCTCTCTATTCCAGCTGGCAGAAAGAATTCACTTACCTTCCACCAGAATTTCCAATAAATCTATATTTAGTATCGTTCATAGTCTATCACTTGATGAAATTACTTTCCTTCGTGAATGTGCAATAAAAGCTGACAGTGAAATATGTAAGAGCATTAAATTCTCAATGGCCATGTTATGAGCAAAGGTGATCTAACAAAAAATAATATACTTTAAGGAGCAGACAGCAGGGCCCTGACTCTGATCTCATTGACAAGGCTTAACAGTGGTAGACCTCTCTTTACATTCTTAAAATCATTCATTTATATGGATGTATGGGAGAGAAGCTCTTTTTTAACAGATGTGCTTCTCCACTCCCACACAACATTTCAAATGTTTGATTTTACTAGTGCAAAGTGTATTATTTTTTGTTCACCTTTGTTCATGAGGTCTAGCTAGTATAAAGCCATAGAGAGAAATTCATTAATGAAAAAAGAGATGCAGTTGATTGACTGATACAGGCTGAAAAAACTATTACCACCCTGCCCAGAAAAAACATTCCCCTCGGGCAGACTGTGATTTCCCCTATGCCATTTCCTGTTATGCATGGCAAGCTAAAATTCTTCTATTTCTTATGGAGAGGAGAATTTTAATGTTGGTACTTAAGTTTCTCTGAGTTCCTGGTGGTTATTATCTACTCCTCTGATGTGGTTAAAGATCTGCTTCTATTTTTAGAAGTAAGAAAAAGGCTAACATTTACTTGAGGATTATGGTTTCAAGTGATTGATGTGCTCACGTGTATTTTCTTATAACTGGGTATTTTACAAATTCTTATTATCTCCACTCTCCCTAGGAAAACTCTGTCCTTGCACAGCCTTCTCCTTTTCTCTTTCTCTTTCTCTTTTAATTGTGTGTGTTTATTGGATTTCATTTCTGGAGGACTCCTCACAAAAAGGTTTTTCGTATCCTAGTTAAAAGGTGCTACCCTTTTCTCACCCAGCTAAGGCTGAAATCCAATTTGAGCCCTCCCGTGTGGTGCTCTTTATTTATGGTATCATTACAGTTTGTTTCAGAAGAGCAAACCCTCTGCAGAATTTTCAGTAAACATATCTAGCAAGCATTGTCACTTAGCTGTGGCTGGACTCCAATCTGATGCCTTAAATACTGGGCTCACATAAAGATAATGCCTTTAATCAGAAAAGGGAGACAAGTAGCAAGAGCTTGTTCACAGTATCTGTCAGCAGGGAGCTGCAGAGGAATCAGGACAAAATCTAAGTCTTTGTTTCCAGAGAGGTTTTGTTCTTAGGCTCTGAAGGCTTATTAAACAGCAGGACCAGATAACTGCAAGGAGAGGAAGGGCAAGCCTGCCCTGCCCAAGCTTGTCCTTGGTAACTGCTGCACCCCTGCTCCCACCCCACAGAAAATGTCAGGCTGGGCATCCTCAGCTCTAGAGAGACGAGGCAAAAGGAGGGGCAGGAGTGAAGGCTGCAGAAGTGCTGGTGTGGGACAGATCTGCTCTCCAGCAATTCTTGGGCATCTGCATTGGAAGTTTGCTGTGGCAGAGGTGGAAGCTGATGAGCCAACAGAGCTCTGCTGCAATGTCTGAGGTTCATCAGCTGCTGTGGGAATTATGGCCAGTTTATTTCTCCTCTCCTTGTAGACCAGCACTGGAGTTTCTGAGGAAAGTTGACTGTTAAGGGAATTTGGAAACAGCTGATTAACCTGGTTTGCTGATTCCTTTTTAGTTGCATCTGAAATTTCTAAGGTGATATTCCAGGTTTAGTTTCAACATTCCCTCTTCTATAAGGGATCAGATAAGAATGGACAGAATTACTCATTGAATTAGTGCAGGGTTTACTTATATAAGTGTAAATTCCTGACTGGTACATATCAGCCACTTTTGCATCGTGGCAATTTCTGCAAGCTCAGAGTGATACACTCTGATGTATGAAAAAAATTCTTAAAAATAAACAGTCTCATATCCAACCCAAATTTCTAAAGTAAACCTAAAAGCATAGTAGCTTTCCTAAGACAGATGAAATTCTATTGGAGTAGAATTTCCTCATTTCCTTACCATCTCTATATTTTCCCTATAAAAGAGTGTACAGGGAAACACAACCCTTACAGTTTAAAAGAAGCAACTTTCTGTGACAAGAATAATTTTGCAAGTTATTGTTTTAAATATGAAGAATTCATTCATCTTAAAGCCTAACTTTAGCCTTCTATAAAAACGTAAATATTAATTGACTTTGAATAGAGGACCAATCAAAAGATTTTATCCTTAAAACTCAGCTAGGTTTAGACATGTGTTCAGCCACACACATATAAAATAATTCTTACAAAAAATACCCATCATGATTAAAACACAATTCCAAACCTTGCTGCCTTAGTCTTCACAGGAGTTTTTAGTGATGTGGAGAAACAGAAGTGCTTATGATCCCTACCTTATTAAGGATACTCAATTTTTCAGAAGATAGGCATTCAAAATTTAAAATTTTATATCAGCTGGAACTCTGCTGTATACCTGCATCAAGTAAAAAAATCTCTGCAGAAGACAATATCAAGTCCAAATAAGAAAGGTAAGCACTTCCCACCTATTCACAGAAACAGGGAAAAATGCACCTCTCATAGTAGGATTGGTAAAAGATGTAATCAGCCTAGCAGGGCAGGAGTCACATGTACAGGTTTTACAAAACCCCATTTCTGGTCAAAGTGATGAGACATTGTGTGGCCAGACCTCTCCTTAGGAGTTTGCATGAATCTGAGCCTCAAAGCAGTTATATGGCTCTAGGTCCTCCTCTGTGTGAGAGGTAGAAATTGAACTGGAGGTGTGAAGACATGGGAAAATTCATAGTGTGCCTGGACACTCTCACTCAGGAGTTTTAAATGGCAGTAGATCTCTGTGGTTTATGCCTT
>VZUA01040198.1:7811-24308 GCA_013401035.1 Horornis vulcanius
TTTTTTTTTTTCTGGATAGATATCTTGGCCTGAAATGTTGTTCAGATTCCAGGTGTCTTTCAAGGTTCAGTGCATGTACGCAGGAACAGAAGGGGCAGTGTCCCGTGTTCCCACAGTATGGTAATTGCTGCTCCTGCAGGGATCCACCCTGCTTTGCCACTTCCTTTAACTCTTACTTTCTCTCAAGGAATCACTCACATGTGTGCAGGACAACAGATGATGCATAAATCTCCCCTCAGTTTCCTCCAAGTTTAGGGGTTCACTTCACACAAGTCAGAAAACATATTTGGCTTTTTTATTACTTTTATTTAAAGAACATAAATCCCTCCTTCCTCCTCTGGAGGAGCCAACAGGACTTGTTAAGCCTTCTGGTTCCCTCTGCTGCCATAAAAAGGTGCAGAGTTTCCGAATGTGACCAGCTGCTACACAGAGGCCCAGATACAGTCTTGGAAAACATCCAGAGTTCAGAGACCTCCTGAGAACCTCCCATGGGATGCTGCCAGCCTCCCAGCACTGCTGAGCTGGGGGACATGGTGCTGGCAGCAAAGGTCACCTCTGAGCAGAGAGGCTTCCAGAGACAGCAAAGACCCTCCCCTCGGCCCCAGGTCTTTGGAAGCAACTAGGCTTCAGAACTGACTGTTTACACAGTGCACAGGGCTGAAAGGAGTGGTCTGGCTCTGCAATGGAAATCAAGAAGTCAAGCACTTAAGCTTTTGGTTTCTACAAGGCTTCCATGATACCGTATTTGAAAAGAGCAAAGCCGAGCATCCTGCTCACACAGAGCTAGACACCAACAGAGCATCTTCTTACCAGCCCACTGGCATCCCAGACTCACAGCTAAGAAAAAGGGGAGCACAGAGACCCCAATTCCCCAGAATCCCTGCATGGTTTCCACCTGGCAGAGCTCAGGGCTGGTGCAGGGCAGTGAGCCAGGTTGGGCATGTCAGGAAATGTACTATTTCCATATGCAAAGGCAGTACCTACCTCTACTTTACATCCCTTCCAGCTTCCCAAGAGTCAGGGAAAAAACTCCCACAGTTAGGCAGCTCCTGCTGCACCAAAATGAGAGGCATCAAACTCCTTCCCTAGATAGTTACAGCTGCACTTGCCACTGGTGCTCTCCTGTGTGAGCACTGAGGTGACAGCAAGTCTCAACACCCCCAGACTGAAATAGCTGCACAAGTATAAGGTTGGTTGGTACAGGTTGGAGGGAGGTGGTGTTTCCCAACACTACATTTACATATGTAAAACACAGGCAAATTAGCACTAGCTGACAGCTTATCAAGCACCCTGAGGCACCAGGACTGCCTCAAATGGCTCCCTGTCAGAAAATGACTTGCATTCACCAGGCGAAGGGATTGGGCAACATGATGGAAATGGACTGTAGAGTATTTGCTATATCTGGATACCATCCTTACGCTGCCCTTAAAAATGGGTGGCACACCAAAGCACTGACATGCTGTGCTCATGTCCCCACTGGCCACTCACTTCAAGTGTTACAGACAGCCTATATGCCAGCTTCTATCAACAGCTTCCACTAACAGCAGTGCTTCAGACACAAAGGCTGCTACCACTGAAGACTGTCTAAGGAGAGAAGTACTGTACAAAAGTTCAAATGTAAGGTGTTTTTCTCCAACAAGCACGCTTCAGAAACAGAAATTGCAGTAAAGCACAGTGATTAACACAAATACAAACATCTAGGTCAGCTCTCAGTAACTCAAGCAGATACCAGGTCACAGACTCCTTTGGTGGACAAGTTCTTTCTTTTCTCTTTTTTATTTAAACACAGTTATATTGACTTCAATGGATCTTTCCCACTCTTCAACCACTAGATCTGCCTGATGACATACATACCTAAATGAAACTGAAGACACTTTCCCTCATGCTAATGATATTACTAAGGAAGATCATTGTAGCACACCACCAGATATCAGAAGCAGAAATTTCAGGAAGGTTTACAGTAATACTTGAGGCTACGAAATTAAATTTCGTGCTTTTGTGGAGTTTTAGGCTTGGACTTGCTGCTCAAAGTCTACAGACAGGGTAAGGGAAAAATCAGCCAGTATTTCCATCCTTCTCTGTAATTTGAAACCACTGAGACATATCTCAGGGTATAAATCACACAGCTCTATAAATAAAATAAATTACAATTTTGTACTCTTTAGAAGAAAGCTGACACCAAATTCACATAGCAAATCCAAGAAAAAATAAGCCTGGCCCATGGCCCAAGCACATAAGAAGCTCCCCACTGTTCCCAGGGAGGCAGCTTCACCATCACCATTAGCTTGCCATTCCCTAGGGGACTTATATCTACAGGTAGTCTACAGTACACTAAATGTCTGTCTGCACATAGCACCTCCAGGTAGAAGCAAGTGTTTATTAACAGAAAGTGCTACCAGCAAAACTCCTGCAAATCCCTGTGAAAGGCTGAACTCCTCTTTCCAGGTAAACATATGGGAAATCTTCCCAGTTAGTCTCAGTCCCAAGCTCACATCACACAGATACCTTCAACTGTTTCTCTCTGCTACTTGCAGTGTCCCATTTCTTAAACACTTGCTGTCACTTGTATGACCTGAAGTATGACCTCTCTCTGCCACAGCCTTTTTTAAAGAAAAGCTGCTACATACATATTTAAAAGCAAGTAACCAGCTACCAGAAAAATACTTTGTTTTGTATAAGCCAATTATCCTCTGTGGTAAAAAGATCAGATAAACACAATTTTGAAAGTGTGTGGTTAGAAAATGATTAAATGTATCATTTTGCCTCTTTTATAACAAATTAAAAGATGAGACTGAAGAATGATTTCATTTCATATCACTAAATAAATCTTCCAACAGAAAATTGTCACTTAAAATCTCTTAATAAACATTCTATTCAGTTTCAAAGGGGGGGACAAAAGTACATTATAAAGTACTTTGAGAAATGTATTGCCTCTGTTCTCTATCCCTCCTCCCACCCATAGTACAATGCAAAGAAAGTAGGAAAACATCTTGGAATCCACCAATATAAAACCAGCCAGAGCTTTGCCTGCCAAAGACACCAGGATCCTAGGCAATGCCTATAACCCACCCTGTCAGGAGCTAGAGCTGCAGTTCCCGTAAGCTTTTGTCTCCTGTATGTGACACAAGTGTGACTGTTAGGGAGTTTACAAGAAATATGAATGAGCACATGCAGACCCATTTATCAAAATCCTCGCAAAATGGGAAGTCGCATTTCTTACCTCATTTCTAAGAAAATGAGTTTTACATGATGGCACATGCCTGCCAGTTCCTCCACCATCCCCCAGCAACCTTACAGCTCAGGGCAGATTTCCACTCCCTCTGGACAACGACTGTAGCACAAAGGATGGCCACTAACAACTCCAAATGTTATAGAAATTGGATTTAGGAGATACTACATCATTTTCCCCCATCACAGGGAAGGCTGGCAGCAAGGTGAACTTTTGCCAGGCACTGGAGGAACAACACAGGAATGCGTAGAATGACAGAAAGACAGAAACAGCATTCATCAACCCAATCCAAACATGTAGCCACTCTCCACTCTGGGTTTTGGCCACAATTTAATAAAATATGGAGTCTACTCACTGTCTGAGCAGCCCATCCTGATATGGAGTCTGCTCACTGTCTGAGCAGCCCACCCTGCCTCACAGCTTGCTCTGCTTTCCCCAGGGTCTCCTCCCCACACCATGCCTGGATATCACAAAAGGGACCACTAGCTGATTTTCTCAGTAAGATCAAACCTTACCCTGAGGGTACAGCATTCAGCCAAGCCCCACCAGCCTCTCAGGCAAATCCAGTGATGTCAGAAAGATGACAGACCTCCACCTAGACCTCACTCCTGTAATCCACAATCCCATGGGGAAACACATGCAGGCAAAGCCTTGAAGTCCACACTCCCTCCATGGCACTTTTCCCCCAGGTCAGTCCCCACAGTTGTAACAAAACACGGGTGTAAGAAAGCTGAGCAGCAGCCTCTGGCACACCACTACATGACAAACAGGGAAACCCACTCCCATCATGAGACACATTTTTTTAATTTTCCTGTGGATAATCCCTAAAGAGTAGGGTCAAAGTCCTTGGATGAAGGAAGCTGAGCTCAAATGCCCTGCATCCACTTTTAACAGAAACTGCTTGCAGCAATGAATTGCAAGAAAGCCACAATAAATTGTGCTACAGTATCAGTAAACACACTGGTCAAATCATTAGATCCCATTATTTTCCCTCCAAGAAATTACATTACTACATTATTGATGCAACAATCCAGTGTAATGAAGTGGTGCTTTGCATCCTTCTTTCTGCTTTACACCAAGCTCACAGTGCTACAGCCCTGATACCAAATTTAGTGAGGGTTGTATTGGGGGGTTTTTTCAGTAGGTCAAAAATTCCAGTTAACAACTTAAAAAGCAGCTGCAGAAGTCAAAACACCTGTCCCTAATCAACTGCAAAGGCTTGGGTTTCTATTTGATACAACTCAAAATTACAGCTATTTCTAAACACTCTGGTTCGACAGTGAGTATTTTTACCTCATATTTTTACTTGGACAGACTATTTTCAGAAAGGCATTCGAGAGAGATTATGCCAGAAAGCAGTAAAATAGCAAGCAAGCTGCTTATGTAAATACTGAACTTCTTTGAACTTAAGGGAAAAGAAAAGGAGCAGTATCCAGAAGGTCACTACTCCTAATGAAGAGAGCACACATGAAACTCAGGAAAGGAAGAGTTGCCCATGTCAATATGGCAAAAGAAAACCTGGAGAAGTGATTATGAAAGGTGCTCAGAACAGTAGAACATTCAGTCCTGAGGCTTGCACTCATTCACAGGGCTACTGAAAGCAATAAATGTTATTCGTGTGCTACTGCAGGAAGCAGCCTCAGTTTACAGTGCCCATCAGCAGCAAATGGCTCTCCAGCACAAAGGGCAGCAACACCCATCACATCTTGTGCAACGCCTGCAAAGGCTGTCCAAGCAAAGCTTTGGCTAAAACACAGGGCAGTACTTCCTCTGCAATAATTATTAATATAGGGTTCATATAATCTTTAGAAATAGTCTCCATGTGCATAACCGCAGCACATTGTTTCCCAGCCACTACTTTGCAATTATACGGTTCCACAAACCCCCACCATGCTGGGAAAAGGAGAGGATTCTTTAGAGCAACTTTAGATTTATTCTTTCAGTCTTGCATCTTGGCTCTATGCAAAAAAATTCAGCAGTTGCTCAAGTTCCCACTTTGCCCATCCCCTGCATGGTGCAATCACAGAATCCCCAGGTGCCTTCTTTCTGGACCAAATAACACCACGGTAGTTGACTATTACTGTACAGAGACAGTCCCTGTGGGGGCCCCCCAAATTTCATTATCTTTTCTGCTGTTTGTTCTGGTCTTTTTCTTTCTGGAAATCAGGCTATGAAACTGAACTAATTACTCCAGGCTCAGAGGATGTTTAATGTGGGGTGCTGAATTGTTCTCGTTTTTCCTTACGCCATGACCAACATTCATGTTTAAGTATCAACAACTTTTTCTGCGTATCAGTGCAATGCCAACTTCACTGCAAACCTCTAAAGGAAGAAAGATCAGAACTCAGCCCAATAATGCTTCTCAAGTCACAGTCAAGGGGAGAGGTAAACTAACAAGTCCTCATTTTCTTAACACCTCTTCCCTCTGAGTGCTGTCCTTGCCCCAAAAAAAGGATATTTCCCAGCAACTCACCCAACTCACACCCTACCAGACCAAAAAATGTGTAAATCCCAACCCTAAAGACCCCAGTACCTGCTCTCCATCCTATCACTCTAGACAGGAATGTCTTACCAACACTGTCAGAAGTATGCAACATGGATTGCACAAGCAGTCAATGGTACGGGTTTAAATCTGCTCAGCAGCCAGCTTTGTAGCCAGTTTTGCAGTTGGGATGTGTTTGCACTGTTTGCATAAGAAGCACCTATTAAGCAGGCAGCAGCCTGGTTCCAGGTAAACTTCCAGGGAGTCTCAAAATATAGCCCTAGGTTGGGCAAATCAGAGGCATCTATTATCAGGCTGAAAAGGTGGTGGACAGGGTCCCATCCAAAGGAAAACCTTGCCTTGCCTCCTCACTCAGTGAAAGAAATCACCTGCAATAGTGGCATACACCTGAGCATCCAGCCCCAAACCTCAAAAAACTTTGTGACTCACAGCCTCCCGCCTCACACCTCACACAGTCTGTAATTAGAACCTCATCAGCCCTGATAAGGCAGTGTTCTCCCACCCATCTGATAACTCGAGTCCCTCCACAACCTCAAGCTCCATCTCGTGCCTTTTTCTCCCCATGACATCCCTGGTCAGAGGAGGCAGAGTCGGCAGACATCAGCATCCCCATCTGCTCTGGTGGTTTGAGGGCTCTCATCACCACAGGTCCCCTTATAAAACCTGCCAATTATCCCACGCATAGGCAGTTTCTGTGTGCTGAAGAGAGGTGACAGCCCATATATCCTTCCTGAATATCAGCTAGAGTATCTGTACACTTAAGGAGGAATGAGTTTTGGCTAGGGTGTTTTTCTCTGGCTGTATTTAATCTTGCTTTAGAAGCATTCAGCCACCACAGTCTAACTGTTGATGTGTGTCAGACAGACAACGTCACCGACTTATCTTGGCTCCCAGCATTCTGCTGCAAGAACATTGCTACCTAGGTTCAGCATCCTTGCTACCATAGGTGTTTATGTCATCCCTGCATTTAAACCTGTAAAATATTTCAAACTACTCCTCCTTGTTTTACCCATTCGTTACCAAATATGCTCTTTAAGATGGAAGCAAGGCATCATATGCATTCCCACAGGCAGGCATTTTTCATTAAAAGGAGTCTGCACTGGTGTCTGTCCCTGCACTCAGCCAGCTTGCAAAACTGTTTCCATTCTCCAGAAACAGAAGGCAATTCTGTGAGCACACTGGTACAATGAAGAACTAGTTAATAGGTAAAGTACAACACCAAAGCAGCAGCAGGTCCTAACTACTGAGGGACGGCTATGCTTGGGGTTTTCTCCATGTTAGAGGCTGCGGATTTTGAAACTTTTTCTCCTCCTCCTTACTGAGAGCATGCCAGATAATTAAACAGAACCTCTTATTTTTAAAATCTAATTTACTTTTGAAAACCTACACTGCTGGACTATTTTTAGAATTTTTCTTATGTGGGCCAGTGGAAATAAGCTAGAGCCAGGTAGCACAAGGCCTCACAGGCTGCACTGTGCAATCTTTAAGCTGAACATCATTAATCAGTGACACAATGGAAAAAAATTCCTTTCAAATTAGGAGTAAGTATCTGCAGTAAGGTGACAATACTCATCTTCAGTTTTGGAAACACTTATCTTAAGCAAAACTAAATCTGGGCCTACAGCTTTGACTCAGGAATTTCTTTAATTTTTAATTCTTTAATTTGTTACCAAATGCAAGAGCTTATCTTGGTGTTTGACAGGCTATCCTTTCCACAAAATCAGTGGGAATGTTGCCCAAACAAGGACTACAGGATTGGGTTTAGCACTACCTTTGGAACAGCTTGTATCACTCAGCACCCCACACAAGACATGCACTAGAGAAGGTAAATAACACAAATAGCACAGCGATACTTTTTCTGTAGTTTTTTTACTTTTTGTGACCATTATTTTTTAAGCATCTAGGGAAATAAAAGCATCAGAGGTACCTGGCCCTTAGCAGTTGTCTCTGCTACATGGCAACCCAGAGCAAAATAATCTACATACTCAGACTTACAGTGAATGATATAGTAAAACCAATTTCTGTGATATGCTGGCATGCAAAGAAATGTCCCTGTATTACAGAAAAAAAAAAACTTCCTAGCATTCTCCATAAAGAAAGCATCTCAGTGGGTAGCCAAAATGACTCTGATCTCTGAAATCTGTCTCATTTCTGCTGGCAGCACTTCCCACTGAAGGTCTGGGAGTCCAGCATCCGTCCCCAGGCATCTGGCCCACCTCCCCAGTGGCAGCTTGCCTTGCTGCCGGCCACATTCACTGCTTAGAGGTGACAGAGAAGTGAAAATGCTTCATCTGGGGCAAAGGACCTGCAGTCTGGGGAGTACATACGGCCCACAGCACCATAACCTCTATTTTTCCAAATCCCCACTGGGTAACATCCCAGAGAGAGGCTTGCAAGAATTGCTTAGCTCTTTGCAAGAAAAAGCCAACCTTCCCTAACTGTAGCAACTCGATCACAGCCAAACACAACACATAAGCAAAGGCACTACAGCCCAACAGTGTTTATCCAAAACTACCATAGGGCCAGAGAAACTGCAAAACACTGCAGGATGCAAAGTTTCCTTCAATTATTTGACTGCCTCAAAAATGCAAATACATTCAACATACCTCTGCCATAACCCCAGGCCCACTCACTTCCACCACCTGGGAGCAATATTTCATAGCAATGAAATTTAAAAACTGGGTGGTTTTATGAATTTTAAAGCCTCAGACTCTTGCAGGCCCAGGTGCTACTCCACAGCACTTGAAGACAGAAATCCAGTCCTTGAAGAGGCCTCTTCTCTAATCTTCTCAGGGGTCCCTGTTTGCCTGCTCACTCACCAGCCTGTCCCAAGACCTTTATGGCTGTGTGAAGCCCATGTGCTGTTCACATGAGCAAAGTCTATGCACATTAGAGCTCTGGAAAAGCCACGTAAGGCTGTGAATTTGCTGACCCAGAAGTACTACCAGTCCCTCGCGGCTCAGCTGCAACGCATGTGTGTGCTCCTATCTCCTGGCGAGCATCCCGCTGCCTCCCACACATCCTGCAGCACTGATTCCTCCCTGCACTTTCGCTTTCAGCTGCCTTAAACCACCACAGAAAGAGCTTTACCTGTCTCCTGTGCTTCCATGTGTCTTTTGGAACATTGATCACTGCCTGAAGGACCGTGGCAGGAAGAGCCCGGTCCCCAAGTATCACCAAGTTCCCACCAAGCAGATCAACATCCCACCAAGCACCAACATCAGTCAGCCACACACCACCCCCAGAGGAATGTACACTAGGTCTAATACTGTGCTTTTAAATAGCCTGGAACCAACTGGAGAGAACAAATCCTTCTTCCCTTATCCACCTCTGCCAGCTGGATTCATCAGGCACACAATCACCTGTCCTGAGGTCTCTTGGTACAGGGTGTCTAATTTTTGTCCTGTTCCCTATTATCAATCCAGTACTGTTTAAACCAAATCAAAGATAATTTCTTCTCCGTATCAGTGATGACCCAACAGAATCTCTGTGGGAAACTTCAAGTCTCTTGAGCACCTTTTCAGCCTCCAAGCTGGTCCACATATTTACCACCGGATACCCTCTTAGCATACTTTTAAGACCTCTTGGGTTGTTTTCAGGAACCATTACACCAAAAAGGGGTACTGTTTACTATGAACTCAGCCTAGGAATCAAGGAAGAGGATAAAATACCATCAAGATGACAGGCACCTCTTCGGTGGAGCCCAATAAAATGGCCATGTCCCATAAGCCATGCTGTAGAACTTTCTCCTTACCCACAAACTGCAGAGTAAGGAAGTGGAAGTATGATGATTGAAGAGCATCAGCACATCAGGTTAAACTAACTAAAGTAACTGAGACACGTCTCAGCAAGGTGTCAGTGTGCCTGTGCCCCATCCATGCTGCTGAACTGATCCACACCAGTGGTGGCTGCTTCTTCAGCTGCTCCCAGGAACATGCCCCTCACTCCTGCTGTCAAAATGAGCTGACAGCTATCTTCTCACTGACTCATTTCACCTGACCAGTGCCCTCCTCTCTTCTGTTTTTCCAAGAGAGAAATGCAGCCCTATGGAAAGCAAAATGAGTGACCAGACATCAGATTATATCTCCTCACATCGGTTAACAGCAGGATAACTATGTGACCTTCTGGGAAAATGGGAAGCTTATGTGCTGCTAGACAAATGTGGCCACTGATAGAAACTCTTTGTTGTAGGAAACCCCCGAAAGCAAGGGCAGACCAAGAACCAACCACATGTGACCATTTGGCTGGCACAGTCTTCACAATGTCTATGTTTTTTTCAGGCTGCCTAATTGAACAGTTCTGGCAAAGTAACCAGAGGTTAATAAGCTGGCGATACAAGCTCTAGGGTAATTTTCACTTTATGTCTTTTGAAATCTTTAAAATACTTACCAGGTACATAACAATTGTAATTACAGATTTATACAGAGATAGTGCAGTACGTTGCTTTCAGCCAGCAAGTAAAAAAGGACAAGAGCAAAGAAAGAAAACAGTCCCTACTTCTTTCTTATGCCTCGCTAAAACCTCCTATATCCTGGGCAAACAGCCTGCAGACAGAGCAAAGGGACTGGCAGGATGGCACCACTGCCAGAGCTGGACACGATGGCCCAGCCTGGGAGACTGAGGCAGCAGGAACCTGGAAACTGGGAGGAAACTGGAAAAGTAAACAGGAACTAATGTGATCCACCATCCACCATGCATCCACTTCATCCCCCACGAGTACACAGAACGCCAACCTGCTCAGGGACACGAATGGTGGCAGTGCTGCTGCTCATCACACTCACTTCAAGAAAACATGGCCTGGTGATGAACTCTCTCATCCATCCCCTCCTTGCTTTTCCTGTACATCCTTTGCTGGGCCAGCAACAGAAATATTTGGAATGGAAACTGCTAATTTCAGCAAACCACCTGAAAGGAGCACCCCCACTCTTTTTGCACTACGCATTGGCCTGAGGAAATTACTCTGGGCAGAGGACTTAATTCCCAACATCCATGTGCTACAGCAAACAGCTCTCTCCTCCTCTGGTGTCATCTCACTGAACAGGGCTTTCTTCTTTCACACCTACATTAGGGGAAAGGTGAGGGGAAGACCATAAAGCTTTTTTTCTAACTTCTGAGATAGGAGAACTCAACCTCTAACCAGGACAAGGGAGAAAGGGCTCAGGCTGGAGATGTTCCCAGCTACTGCACTACTGGGTATTTATTCTGGACAATGTGGAAGGTTTGTGTCTGACAATCAACTGCTTGCTATGACACACACTACAGAAACACCAACAGACTAAGAGTGGTGTCTTTTTCATTTTTATTAACTTTGAGCACCAGAAGAGCGAGTATTTGCAGTAGCAATAGGAAAAGGTGCAAAGTTGTCCCTAATGTTCACCTGCGCCTTAAGTCATCAGCTCACAGGACAGCTGAAAAAACTATATGAAGCCTGTCAGCAGTCAGCAAAAAATCCAGGAACCCACCCAATATACTGCTAAAACTATATTGTTATATTCCCCTAACATGCTCCTTGTATACACAATCACATTTCCCAATCATCATTCCAAAGCCTCATTTACATCAGAAACTAAGTAATGTAGATGCAGCCTGAAAACTCCCTAGCGTGGCCAAGGCTATAAATGTTATTAAAGTACTTTCCAACATGACAAAAGGAATAATCATATTGGCAAACATAAGTTTTATGAGTATCCTGGGTGCTTCCAGTATAACCATTTCTGGGTTTTGGGTTTGGGTTTTTTGGTTTGTTTTTTATTTTTATGTTAGACTTAGAACTGAAACAAGTTACATGAATCAAAACATCCAGAGGGGAAACAAACCTTCATCACCCAGTCAGTCAAACCTCAACCTCCCAATGGGTCTCCATTTCCCAGTCCCACCACTGCTCCCTTGTCAAGGTGTCCCCTCAAGGCGACAGAAATCTTCAGGATGCACACACAAGCTGATTATCCTTCTGTCCCACTCCTGCCAACACCAGGTGTCAAAGCAACCCACCCCACTACAGAGAACAAGCACGGTTTCCCACTGCCGTCCCAGCTCCCACCAGCATCAGTGGCCACAAACCACCAACAGCCAAAATCTTCTGGCCTTTGTTGGATTTATCCCCCTCTCCCCCCAGAATACAGAGGGGACAAATTCACAACTTGTTCAGAGAGGGTGTGGAAGTTTTCTTGGGAGGTTATCAGGTAAAAGAATCAAGCAAAAAAACATATCATTTGTTGTACCACCACTCATGTCAGCCTCTTGGCATGGGACTCAAGTGCCCTGAAACAGATGGGAAAAACAGAACAGCAAAGACCTCTAAGTATAACACACTGGCACATATAAGAAACTTCAGCTCTATTCCGTTTTTTTTTTTTTTTTTTGTAACCAGCAAAAAATACAGTGGAAACATAATGGGGAGGTGGGCAGAAGGATAGTCTTGAAATTACAGTTTAAAATAAGGCCAAGAAAATAGCATAAAATTCCATTTTGTGCCCAAATATTCCCCTATCATTTTAGCTGAAATAAGTTTTAGATTGATTTTTACACTGCCCCTAAGGCCATAATGGCATCCTGAATGGTTCAATTACAGCAAAAAGCAGGGAAGTAACAGATAATAGTATGCTTGCCAATAAAAGAAGGGTATGGTCTCTGTATGCACACATGTATGTATACTCATGTATCAAAATTTAAAAGCATTTATTGATCTGGTTAAGCTGTGTTGATATATTGGTACTGCTCATTTGCTTGGAGTTCTCCTAGTTTGCCTAAATTAGAAGAGGCTGAGGTTAAACTGAGGTTAGCTGACACGTGTTAGCCAAGCCTGACCTAATCCTGGGTTTCTAACTAGTTTGATCTTCTTCTCTAAATAATATTAAGAAGAGGAATAAACCACAGGGATGCAGTTGGTTTCCAAATCACTATTTTTAGAAGCTGTACACAAACAGACAAGGCAGAGTTGTGCATGCTGACTCCTCCACAGAAAACTCCACCCCGTGATCCCCCAGTTGTCCAGCTGTGTCCCTCCCACCACAAGTCCTGCCACAAAGACACAGAGACCCCCGAAGACTGAAACAGGAAAAACCAATTTTCTTAACTCTGTATTAATTCAAGTGTTGTCTAATACCATCCCTCCTCCCAGTGAAAAAGGAAATCCATAATAGCAAGTAGGTGACTTTGAGCTGCTTGGACCTGCCATCCAAACCCTCCTGCTAAAACAGCATACATGGATTTACTCTAATGATTTGCACTTAATCCAAGACCTGGGCAAACTTCCTATTCATCTCAAAGCCTTTCTCAGATCCGGCCTAAAAGTAAGGGTTTGATGAGCAATAAAGAAACTAAAATAATATAGCTTAAACCACAGAGGTGCCAGCTTTTACTGCCTTTCATTGAGCACGCAGTATTTTTCTCCCACTGTTCCAAGGGAAATAACACTCCGTGCAACTGTTATAGGATGTAAAACGTGCACTGTGCTGTTCAGACGGAGCTCGTAATTGAAACATTCAAGAGTCAGTGAAATCCCAAACGTAAAGTTTTTAATTTTCATTCAGCCATGATGTTAAAATTCTGGGGGGGGAGTGGATATTACTACCTCAGAGTGCTTTAAGGTCTATTCTTTCTGATACAGTAATCAGAAAGGTAAGCTCTGTCAATATACCAGCAGCTGGTGCCATGCTCCAACTGCATCACCTGCTTTGCCTTTGTCATCCCTGCCCTGTCCCACACAAGAGGTTATCAAGGAGCTTATCAAGAACACACAGCCTGCTGCCTGCAACGCATGAAGGACTGCCACTACCTTCATCCACAGGCTCTTGACCCTGCAAGAGCAATGAACAGGCTCCTGTTGGAGAGTGGGGCTCCCACGGAGGCAGCTGTCGAAGCTCAGGCCAAACACACCCAAAAGAAGCTCAGCAGGCTCAAGGGCACATGGAAAGAATTGGCTCAAACATCTTTGTCTGAAGGCACATGACCATCATTTATAGGAAGGAGAAGGTTATCCTGCAATACTGATCTTATTCAGCAGCTTCCAAGATTACTGAGTATGACACCAGGCTAGAATACCTCAGCTGAAACCACTAAAAACTCTGCAGAAGTTACAGGGAAGCCCTGAAAGGCTGGTTTGTGTCTTGCAGATGCTCCAACCATCTTCCTCAACACTCGTGTTCACAAATCTGTTAGAGCAATCTTGGACTGCATCATGCACAAACTCATGTTCTTTACATACCTGCATCCCATGATCTTCATGGATTACCTGTTTTACAGTCTGGATGAACTTTAAGGTATTGAATTTAGCCTGGGAATTTTTTAAAGGTTTGACATTTGCCTCACAGAGGGAGGCACATCTCCCCACAAAAACTTGCCTGCAGATAAGGTACTGCTACAGAGTCTGCTTTTGCACTGCATTCCATTCCCCACCTTCACGCAAATCACACAGGCCATGGTACCTCCCAAAAGGACCCCATCACTGCCTCTTGTCCACGCCTGATGGACCAAATCCACTGATTCCAGTGCCTGTGTGTTCATGTGCAACCCAGCTGGGAAATGACACCCCAACTTACTGAACCTCCAGGTCTTGTATAGACCTGTCTCTTCTCCTGGAGAGGTACAAAGAGATGTGACAAGTCTGCTACCTGCTAAGTTGTGCTATCATGGTATTTCATGTACTGAGGACAGAGGAAGGATGAACTTGTGGTTAGGCCACTAAATAGAGATGTAGCTTCCAGCAGTCCAAGCCTCCTGCCACAAACTGCCCAAACAGTTTCAAACTGGTCAAATAATCTCTCACATCAGACTTCCCCACCTGTTTTAAGTGCCTGAGAAAGAAACATTTGCAACCAAACATGGAGCACTGAAGATATCAAAATGGTGAGGACTATATAAACAGATACATACGTCACTGGTGAAGAGACAGACTGATTTGTTTAATGGTTTATAACGCCTGGTTTAGTTGCCTTGAAAGTACTTAAGAGCAGGCAACACACCCTTAGATTAAATCTAAATAAACATTTACAGCAGTAAAAAATGGCTTTTACCATAAGGAGACATGGCTCTTGCTTGCACCTGTAACTCTAAATATATTTAACAGGATGACAAACTATGTATTATAAGATGCTGAAAAGCAAAACACTACAGACATTTGCATAGAAAGCAGGGAGACATAGGGAGAGAGGCAAAACAAAATGGACAGCTTGCTGGGGTTTGATTCGAACATCTTAGAAAAATGCTATTTGCTCAACTCAGGACTAAGCTACCAAGGAGATTTGTAGCAGCTAAAACTACAATAAAATGGAGATGAAAACTCTATTTTGTCTGCTTAGATGGGAGATAAATGAGGGTCAGAATGAAGTTCATTTAAATCCACTGAGATGATACTGAGGGAGTTAGGGAGAACCGCAAAACAAAATGAAAGGCTCAGTAGGAGCCTGCACAGCCAGTGCTGCAATGTCAGACACGCAACACAGTGCCATCTGAAACCTACAGGCACCGTAGCAGGACTCAAGGAAAAAACAATGGTGGCACTCCTGGGGAAGCCATGCCTGCCTGCACCAGTGCTGGAATAACGCACCAGGGTCCTGCAACACAAGCCCCCGAGAGCAGATGCATTTTGAGGGCTGGTTGAGCAAAGCCTCTGGGGAGGACATCCACTGCTGGAGTAAAACCACCAGAGGAACAGAACTAAGCAACATCTATTTACAGCAGGGGGGAGTATCTGCCCCTTTCTTTCACTCCCACTCGGCATCCTCCTTTGGGTCTCCTATGGGACAGAAGGTGCCTAAAGACAATAGATAATTAGCTATAATGCATTCTCTGTGACTATAACAACTTAACAAGGCTTATCTGGAGACGTGATCTAGGCTTCCAGTTACCCTTGTTCTCCCAGTTCCCTTTCTCTTCCATACCCCCTCCTCCCCAAATATTTGCATCTCAGCTTGACAGGTATTTTGAATTTAAGCTTAATAAAAGCGTTTGCATGTGTCTGTGCACGCTTAGAAGAAGGTATGAAAAAAAAACACCCTATTTTAACTCTGCCTCCCTGAAATACGATTCGTTCCATTCTCCCTTCCCTGACAAACAGAGGGAGCTGAAATAAAGAACATCAACTTTGGAATACCACTCTACCGAAGGATAACTTATCAAAAATATTAGATTCATAATTTAAAAAACGAAGGGGGAAAATGCCCAGGAAGTTGATGCATCACAGCGTTGCATTTGTGTCAAGCTCTGGGTAAACATGCAGCAACATGAATGAAATCTGTCCAGAAAGACTGCATTTCAGCGCCAACCACGCAATCGCTGGCCAAACCACTGCATATGTAACAAAAGTTTGATCTCGCCTGCAAGCGCTCAACTGCGCTTCTGCCATTTCCTGTGGAAAACTGAAGCTCTGAACCACTGTCTCTCAGCCAGCCCTCGCCGACACCCAGCCGATCACGCCGCGGCAGGCGGGCGAGCAGCCCCGGCAGCGCCGAGCGGGGGATGCTCGGCCGCTCCCCTCCAGCCCTCCCCGCGCCCCGGGCCGCGCTCCGCCGCGCAGGGGCAGCCGCNCAACAGGTGGTCGGTGGCGCCCGGTCCAGCCCGGCGGCCGCACTTACCGCTGGCGTTCTTTCCGCAGATGAGGTGCTGGTAGGGCTGCAGCAAGCCCCAGAGCTCGGGGTCGTTGTTGACCGTCTGCTCCAGCGCCTCCAGGGTGAAGCGGGGCGCCTCGCCGCCCTCCTTCTCCTTCTCGGCCGGGGCGGCGGCGGCGGCCGGGGGGCGGCCAGGCGGAGGGAGCGGAGCGGCGGGG
>VZUA01040202.1:0-18184 GCA_013401035.1 Horornis vulcanius
TCTTGGAGGTCTTTTCCATCCTGAATGCTCCTGTGGTATTTTACAGGAGTTGAGTGTGAGCTAATCCTATCTGTCTGATATAATTCCTTGGATTTATGGTTCCCCAAAGTGCCCATCCTCTTTCCACAAACTGCACAATGTCTGTGCATGCTGGTATTTTTGGAAGTCCCATGAGCGATAGGACAGAGACCAACACCAAGAGTTTGTGAGTCAAGTTGATTTCAGTCACACCCAAAGAGACCTTGAGCGAGCTGAAAGGTAAAGGCAGGATCCCACTGTTGTCTCACTGCATAATTGAGACCTTCCAGAAATAACCAGGACACCTGGGGAAGGTGGCTCACAGGTCATGTGGTTTTTCTCTCCTAATTGGAGCCAAAGCAGTGAGCCATGGGTGGAGGCTCATGGGGTGTTGGAAGCAATATTCCAGGCTGGGAAACCCCTACCCTGCTGCTCATCGGGATGGTCAGTCCGCTCCTCCAGCCAGCAGCTCAGGAGGGGAACACCAGAGAGCTGTCAGAGAAGCTGTACAGCCTGATTTCCCCCTTCTCCAGGAATTTCTAGGTCAGTAAGAAGGAAGTCACCAATTGCAAATGTTTCCTTTTTGGCCCAGATCTTAACACTGCAGCACTTCACAGGGTCCTGAGCCAGGGTGAAGGGAACTGATGCTGTCAGACAAGGGGGGAAAATTGATCTCTTCCCTGCAAGATTTAGAGGCCAGTTGGACAAGAAATTACTCCAGCTGGGCACTCGGTCCCCATCTCTCAGCTCTTCCTGCAGCCTGGAGATTCACTCTATAATTGCTTTCTTAGTCCACATTTTATCCTCAGCTGACAGAATTCCATTAGGGTGATACAAGCTGTGTGATAAAGGGATGTTTGTGTCTCACATGGGCAGTAAGTCATTTCTCAGCAAACAAGCAAATAGTCACAGAAAAGGGCCAAGAGGCCACTGAGGCAGGAAGCCCCTTCCTGTGCTCTGGCCAGCAGGGCCTCAGCCCACAGAGGGAAGCAAACACCCTCCCAGGGTGTCACTGCTCCCTCTGCTCTCCAGAGGAGACACCTCCAAAATGAACAGTTCTCCTGCAGCACTTCTATTTCAGCACACAATAGCCCAGCAAGCTCACAGCACTGCCATCCCCAAAAACAGGGATCCCACACAGTGGGATCTGTGCTGTGACACAGTGGGGTGACATCCCAGGTCAGAGAGCAAGTGCCCTTCATATGAGAAATGTAAGAAATTAAATCCTGCAACACATCTGAGCATGTGTCTGGAGAGTGTAACAGGTTGGTCACACCAGCAAGGCAGAACAGTGACTATGAGCAGCACCTTCAGAATGGTTTTGGCAGACAATTTGACCTTCTAAGCATGATGATGCAGCCAAAAGGTAGTGATGATGGGAAAAAAAAAAGATAAAAGGGAACCCAAGAAGGTGCCTAAATGCTGCAGGGTTTCAGTGCCTGCAGTTTATGGTGAAGGACAATGGTGAGGCCATCACCACGGGGTGTCTGTTGGAGTTTCCATTCCACGAGGAATGTTGGAAGAAATTTGGCTACTTCAGTGACTTCTACCAGAGGAGCAGCTCCTGTTGGAGCTCAGCCTCCAGGATCAGCAGCCCCAGACACAGAGGGCAGCCCACAGCACCCTACACAAGGTTTGGATTCCCACCACTGGCTCTGTTCCCCAGGATGGTGTGGAGCTGCATCCAGCAGTGAGGACAGCGAGAGCAGGAGGGAATGGGGAATGCTTCTCTTACCAATCAATCAAAGGAAAGCTGAACTTCATCCCCTGCATGTGGCAGAAACCAGATGTCAATACAGACCCTCATGTTTGCTCCTACCTGACTTCTGCTGGGAAGTGACCATTTCCTGAAAACTTCAGAAAGCTTAAAGAGTCCCCATTCAACCTCCTTCATGCACTGCTCTCCCCCTCACAGCCTCACTGGCAGCAGCTCCTGTCTCTGGCCATGGCAGGGTGTTCCAAGACCTCCATCCAGTCCCACAGCACCCAGTCCCACACAGGCACTGTCAGTGCCAGCAGCCCAGCACATCCCTGACGTGGCAGGGCTGGGCATCACCAGGGGAATGACACAGCAGGGACATGGTACAAGTGCAGCAGGAGCAGGAGATTTTACAGAGAACAGCACCACCTGAGCAGGATGCTGCAGTGCAATTCATGTCCCAGTCCAGCCTAAGCCATGAGCAGGGCTCAGTTTAATTCAGCTGCTGGATGCAGCTCCTAAAGGTTCGTGGATAAGGGTCCTGACTCAGGAATACACAACTTTCCATGTCCTCTGTGCTGCCCTTTACACCCTGCATCACTGCTTGCTCCATTATCCATGGACAGGTGCCTCTCCCTGCTGCTTAAATGCTCCTGGACTAAAGCACAGAAAGGCAGAAATTGAAAAGTTGCAGGCCTTCCCAGGCGTTCCAGATTACACTGTGAAGACTGACAACAATATCTTTTTCTAGATCAAAAAGTAGGCAGCCTGGCATGTACTTCCTCACAGATTATTTCTTTATCCTCTGCCCTTCTCGGTGTCACTGCGGGACAAACAAATTCACTTCTGTTATCTTGATCCAAGCCCTTTAAATCCAACCACAACAGGTACAGGTGAGCAACTATGGCATAAAGGTCTTTTCAGGGCCCAGATATTGAAACTGGGTGAAACTTTAGTCATTTACATCAAAATCTTCAGCAAGAATTCCTATGACTCCTTCCTTTTCCTTTGCTGTTCTTTTGACAATGTCAAATGATGTTACCGGGCACATCCTTGCTGAATTACTCCTGCTGAAACTGTGCCTGACATTGACTCAAGAGCTCCGTGGGGATCTTCTTGATTGCATGTTTACTCTTCCTCCTGTCCCTCCTGTAAAGGCCAGTCTGACATGAATGTACTTGTGAGTGGTTAGTTGAAAAAAAAAAGGTGAAAAATGGGATAAACCCTTTTTTTTAACCCTGATTCACTGAGGAATGAGTCAAGCGTCTATGTTTGAGTGTATAGGGCTGACTAGGACTCTTAATTATCTTTGGTTATATAAAGGGTCATTACATCTCAGCTCCAATTAGAAGGGCAAACACTGACAGCTCCTACCCCACAGAGATGAATGAAGTATTTTCTAAACATTATGCTGCTCTCTAGAATGACTGACTAGAACCAAGGACTCCATTAGGCTGTGCCTTGGTGGTTTTTGTCACCCCAGACAGCAGGCTGGCAAACCCTTCTTTCACACACAGACACTGCAGGGGAGGATGTTCCTCAACTTGACAATCTTTTAAAATATTTTCAGACAATCATGGTCTTTCCACAATGTGGCAGTTGTGAGGAATCTCCTGAATGGGTACAAGGGCTGCTGGGAGAGGATGGTAAATGTTGAAGCCATCACACTCTGTGGCAGATGCCAGAGCAGCTGCACTGGATACCTCAGATTTCCAAGGGCAAAAGGTGTTGAAAATTGGCTGCAGTCACCAACAGAGGTAAGAAGACTTGGTGGCAGGGAAACACAGAGAGAACTGTGACCCATCTGAGCTCGACCAAATAGTTTGCAATAATTTCCAAAACCTGGAGCATTAGGGTTGAAAAATCGTTAGCCCACCACGCAGGACCTGAGATGCTCCAGACAGATACACAGAAGACAGGTGTCACAGCAAGTCCTCTCCCCCTCATACCTTTTCAGATCAATAAGAGAGATGCTGTTCAGTGCCAGGAAACAACAGATTTCATTTCTCTGCACAGCCAATGCAATTTTCTCAGAACAAACAATGTGACAGGCCCCATCCCATCTAGAGATTACCCACATGACAAATCTGTGATTGTGCCTTACGCCTTGAAAACCTTGCTACACCCTCTCCCCTTTCAAATACAGACATTTGTATCTGCTCTGAGCCCTTCCAATACCCCTCCTCTCAGCTCCTCCTCTTTTTCATTTGCAGTTGCCTGTTATATGATTTGAAGCAAAAATATGCACTTGGTTTTTGGTAGAATTACACCAGAAACAAAGGAGGGGAGAGTTCTCAGAACAAGAGGGTTCTTTAGTCGGTGCAGCTTGGGAAGAGCCTTTAAACAAAGTACAATGTACTCACACACACCATTTTACATTTAATAGTAAAGTATTTAGTACAAAATAAATTCTTTTGCTCCATCAGTACACAGAAACATGGGAAATGCATTGTTATCTTGTGTCCTTTCAGCTCAGGCAACAGCAGTGAAGTTTTAATAAGTAAATATACAAGATATTCCACTCGTGACAGGGCAGAAAGGGAAGCAGCACAGTTTGATTCTAAACTGAGCTGCACCAGTATCTCTGGTTTACGTGTAAAAGCACATCCTGACTTCAGCATTCAGTTCTCTCTGGAAACAGTCACAGAATCACAGGAATGAGCAAGTTCTAAATGATAATCCATGGAAGAGATTTATAGGTTGTCACAAACACCAAGTTTTCAGGGAAAAGTACATTTGCATAGCAAATCCTGCAGCATATTTACTCGGTTAGAGTTTTATTTAAATGACTACGTGTGCAGGGTATTTTTGTTTAAAAATGCACTTTTCTCCTTACCTTCAGCTAATTAAAAGGCATTTACCATTTCTCAGAAGTGATGATCTGTTGCTGGCAACATCTGGTTAGTGCAGCACAGAGGCATGGCCTCCTTGTTCATATAAATTCAGGCAAAATAGGAGGAAAAAACATTGTTCTGTAGCAAGAGGACTCTGAAGGATGTGCAGAGCACCTGTCAATGGCACTCCAGGCTAAACACCTCACTTGCTTTTTCCATGGTAGTAAAATGATGAAAGAAATAATTATTTCACTGCAAAACATGAAAAGGTGACAGCTGAAATGCACTTATTAAACCTTGATAAAGCCACTTCCTGATCTCCACTTCCTAAAAGCATCCATCACATTTCTGCAAGCCCAGTGGAACCTGTCGAGGTGTCAGAAACAGTGGCAACTCCTACAGACAGCCCTGGCATCAAAACATGCCCAGAGACAAGCAGCTAAGGAGTATTTCCTCTAATAAGTGCCTTTGCCAGAGAACTATTTACAGGCATCAGAAATAAAGCAACCTCCTTGTAGTGAGGATCTTCGTGATCATCCAGCCAGGATTTAGGAATAAAAGCTTTAGAAATAATCTAAAAAACCTGTGGACAATCCTGCTTAACCCAAGTTCTCAGTACTTGGCAGAACAGTCGCTCAGCAGAAAGGTTCTCACTCTCTCCTTTATGTTCCTTCTTCCCTGGATTTTCAATTAAAAGATAAGGGGGAAAATTCAGACAGATCATGACCAAAAATCCCCCAGGAAACTGAATTCATGCTTTAGATTTCTTTCTGAAGAAAATTTCCAGTAGCAAATAAAACTGCCTCTCACAAGAGGTGGTGGTTCAGCAGCAGCAGACATGGAAAATCTTGCATTTGGACATGCACATTTTGGAGATCTGGATTGCAGTTACTTAGGGCTGGATACATTCAGGACTTTGCTTGTTATCTTTTCCTCCTCTGCAGTCCTTTCTCATAGATGCAGGTTTTGGGGCGCAGAGCTGTTGAGGAAAATGAAGGGCTGCTTTAGGACTGTACACTAACAGTGAAGCCATGGAGTAAATGAGGAACAAAAATGCTCATTTCTCTTTCCACCCCAGAATGAAGCTGAGCTACCCTTCTCAGTAATGTTCCTGGCACTGACAGCGAGTGCTGCCAGCTTTTTCACACTCCCATGGAACTGCTTTCCCGTGCAACCTGCTCTGAATTCAGGGCTGACACTGTCCTGAGCAGGAGGCTGGACCCTCACTCAGGAAGGGAACCCCCTGAGGTCTCCATCCCCAACCCAAATCATTCCACAAATGTGTTACAACACCCTCTGTGGCTGATACCAGCCAGGACTGCAGAGGGGACATGGGGCAGAGGGCAATAGGCCACCCTCAGCTGGTGACTTCAGAGGCTTTGTGTCCTCAGACATGTGCTGGCCATGGCAATGACAGCTGTTCTTTACTGGACAGGTCTGCTCTGCAAGCCAGGATGACATTCCAATGGGCACAGAGATGTCCAGGATACTTTTGACAAGTATTGTTAGATACAACTTCTAAGATGGTTTTTTACAGGCAATGGCATTTCAAATCTTTCTCCTATGGAACTGTTATTAAAAGCCATCAAACAATATCTGTAACACTTTCTAGAGAACTAATTGGAGAAAGTGTCATGCTCAAGAGAGAAAACCAATCATGAATATACCAGCTTGGCTGAGAATTTGAGATGTATTTAGGGAGCTATTCTGAGTAATTTACAACAAATGACTGGTACTCTTCAGACTATAAATACAATCTACTCTTTCTCCTTGAGAAAAAAAGAGAGGTTGTCTTTTTAATTATCACTTTGTAAGCAAAAAGACCAACCAGAAAGACAGTGGGAGGAAGAGACAACACGTTTTCCCCCTTGTTACGCTCACTGTGATTCTGGGTTTGCTCAAGGAGCAACAAGCAGCTGAATTTCAGACACATCTGCACCATCTCTGAAGCTGCTTAAAAGGCCAGTGGGGATGCAATGAGCTTATTATTCCAAAAGTTATCGATCAACCTGCACAATTAACAGCCATTTTCAAATTATCTTAAGCCAGTTTCTTTGCTGTGGATTTCTGCATTTGTGGTGCTGTGAGCCACAACCACATCATCCCCTTTCAGATTTAGATACAGAGTAGAAACCCAGCAGATGATGAAATTTGCAGTTTGTCTTTCTATGACAGAAAAAGCAGAGCTAAATATACATAAGACTTCCCACTTTTCCCAGTTTAGGGCTATAACAATGCTCATTATCCACACTGTGTCTGCAGGAATAGAGCAGCAGAAAAACGTGGAAGACAGAACTCACCTGGATCAGCCACAACTTGTTTCTTCTTGCTGCTGGTGACAATCTCATTTTCATTCATCATTCGCACATCCTGATCCTCCACATGATTGCTGAAAAGACTGAAATCAGTACAACAGCCAAAATAATCAACACTGAGAAAAGTTATGAGAGTTGTGGACAAGGATGCAAAAGAAGGGATGTCTGCAGTCCTGCAGGCCGAACAGCTCCACAGCACAGCCACAATGCACAGGCTCATCCACACAGGAATTTTCCTGTCCTCATCCACCTGAAGGATTTCTTGCCAGTTTTAATTAGTGGCATTCATTCAGGCACATATTCAAATATAAATATCATATTCACTCTACAATTTTCAAGCCTGCCTACACAGCTTGAACCACAAAGCAAAGTGAGATTTTAAATCAGAGCTGTACAAAGGGGGTATAAAAACCCTCGTATGAAACTTCCACGCTGCTCTGTAATTCTGAAAGAGCATTACTTGAAACTTTTCTGAGCTAAACAAAATTAATTTACTGTGACAAGTTTTGCTTGCAGGCTGCTGCAAAATTTTAACCATTTCTTTTTGGGAAAGAAGTAATAACTTCAGAGGTAAATTAAACTAAACAAATTACAGGAAAAAACATGAGCTGAATTGAAAGTAAGGAAAACATCAGTAATAACGTCTCCCTTTCACACAGACCAAAAAAACCCATGGGTGCCTTTGCAATAAAAGAAGTGCAGTTTTTCTTTTCTCTCCAAATACTGCACAAAATGAGTTTCTGTTTCTGAAGAAAAATGTAATGTCTCTCAAACTGTCAGAGTGAAGCAGGAGAGCCAAAACTTGAAGCAAACCAACACTTACACTACTGATGATAAATAGTATCAGATGCAAGTTCAGGTTCATAAAATACTGAACAGTGCCATGTGAAAGAGAATAGGCCAACATCACAAGCAACAATATCTAAAAGCTCCAGAGCATTTTTAAAATGAAAGAATATTATCCAGCAGGTCTTCTATTGCTGCTGAAATACCCTGTATTTTAGTAGGGTGGGAGGTGAAAAAAAAAGAAAAGATGATTGCAGACCAGGCTGGGAAAAAGAGCAAGAAAACTCCTGCACAGAAGTCTGGAGTTGAAGAGGCTCAGCATGTTCTCTACTGGAAAAGTGTTTGTGACCCCAAAAACTCCTCTTTAAAGTAGATCAAAGGACATATATATGTCTTATAAAATATGTGCAAAGGAAGTTATGTGAAAAAGATCTGTGATTACAGCTGGTGCTTCCCTGGTTCCAATAACATAATTTTACTCATAGAAAGATCTGAAGCTGAGGAAAGTAAAGATTTGTTTCCCATCCTCCTCCTTTTTCTAGTCCATTGAAAATTTTCTAAAAAACTTTTATTACCTCAAGGCATTTTCATTTCAGTGACTTCTTCACTTTGAGAAATTGCTCACCTCCAAGTTTTACCATGACAACACAGCCATTCATACAAAAACATGAGTCCAACACAACACATCCAAACAATAATAATTTATTCAACCTCTGACAGGACCAGTGGCCAACAGCCAATGCTTTAGGGAAACACAAGAATACAAATCCTGGAGGCAAATGAGAACTTCTGTCTTTATTCAGGGCATCTCATGCTACTTCTGCTTATTTCTAAATGTTTGAATAACCTTCTGAGTGGATCACACACCACCTATCCATGCAAAACTTGGCTTTTTTTTCAAGTGTTGCATGTGCAAAACTTTCTATTTGTCAGTTGTCCAACATGTAATAAAGTGTTCATTTCTATAAGCTTTCATTTTTTCACTTTTCAATCCCATTTAAAATAAATTATTCTTTCAAATCTTTACTTTCCTTGCCAGGAACTGTTTTTGAGACCCTACCAATCCTGACCTTTTAAATACAAGCACATTTTTCACTGCATTTCATCACATTCTCCATGAGAATGCCAACTTAGTGGTTTTAAAACGTCATTCCCCCAAATGCAATTCATTTCTCATTTTAGAAGTTCATTATTTTAGACTGTTTATAAAATAGTAGAATTCTGGCTCCTTAATTAGCATCTGTGTCAAATCAGAGTTTATTTTCTTTAATTTTGATGCTTGTTTTTTTTCATGAACTTGCTATTTTTTCCTTTATGTAATATCATTGGGATTTATTAATCCTTCTCTAAGGAAGCCTAACTTTTTAATTTTGTGTTTACAGGCTTTCATGAAAACAGATGTAAATATAAACCATGAATACCAGGAAATGCTAAAAGATGCTTGCCAACAAAGCTGGTAATTTGGTCCTCATATCTAAAATCCTACTTATTCTTCTTCAGGTGAGGCCAGGGATGCTCTGGCAGGGGATTTTCCTCAGCAATACACACACAGCTGACATCAGTCACGTCAAACCAGTTTTTAAAGCCCAGATCCTTTGTTCCAACCCAGATCCACTGACGTACCTGATAACAGTTCTCCTCTCCTGCTGGCAAATCCTCTCATCATCTGTGAAGAGGATGGTGTGGTAGGGCACCATGGGGTCACACGTGGGCAGGATGCCTGACACCACACGGCTCACCATGTCCAGAATCCCATTGTACACCAGCAAATCATCCACCAGAAGCTACAAACATTGAAGAAATAAACCAAAAATCCATTGAGAAATCAGGCCTTGCTTTCAGCAATAGTCTCTAGCAATTAACTAAAAAGCATTTTGCCCTACTTGATTCACAAATCCAGTCATTAATTTAGCTTTTGTTCCTTAAAACTTCCATTTCTCTCTATTTGCTGCTGGAGTTTGATTTTTTTTTTCCTCCCAAAGTTTTTTATCTTGTCACTGATGTTTTTTAATGCAGCTTTCAAGTAGGTAATTAAAAATGTATTTCGTGTTTTACATAATTGCCATTCTATTCATTGGAGTGAATCACTCTTAAATCTAGGAATTAATGAATCTCACCTCACTTCAGCTGTCTAAAACTTAGGTGTCTAGTTCAAACTAGTGTTCCAGGCCTACTCTACAGTCAGTGGAAAAAGGCAAGTGTTATCCTGTCTTAAGGCAATTATCTAAGACAAAAACCAGATAAAGTTTTCTTTCCCTGGACAAAAAAAGGGAGGACAGATGACTGGCATAGATTAGTCATTTTAATATTAAATGCAGAGTTAAATGAGATGAATCCCATCCTTTGAGATTACACGGAATCACACTTCAACAAACTGCGAGAACACGTACAGAATGGAGCCAGCTGACTCACCAGGACATGCAAAATGCACAGGAAAATTACTTACACCAAACTCCTTCACACCTCTCTGAGGCGTCTTGGCATAATTCCATAACTTGATCATTGACACGGTAGTAGGTACATCAAAAATGACATATACCCTATTCACCTGTAAAAGGGAATTAATTTATATTTAACAGCACAAATTCCCCAAAGAAATTGAATTCTCATGCATGTTACATCAAAAGAGGTTCATATTTAAAGAGAACTAGCTGGAGGAGAGATAACTGATGCTGAGGATGAAGTTCAGCTATCATCCCTGCTGATAATTCCCAGATGTTGGCTCTACCCCACAGCTGCACTCAAAAGCACAAAAGATGAGATCTAGAGCATCCTTGTCATCCTGGACTGCCTGGAAATTGCAGGAAGGGGATAGAGAAACTTTTAATGAGTACTTCATAAACCAAATATAGACATGTCCTTAGGGAAAAAACAAGCTGGTGCCTCTTTTGTTCTGTTCTATTCTGCACGGAGCCTGCAAGAAAGATGGAGAGCAACAACCTCCAAGGGCCTGGAGGGCCAGGACACAGGGAATGGCTTCCCACTGCCAGAGGGCAGGGATAGATGGAATATTGGGCAGGAATTGTTCCCTGGAGGGTGGGGAGGCCCTGGCACAGGGTGCCCAGAGCAGCTGTGGCTGCCCCTGGATCCCTGGCAGTGTCCCAGGCCAGGCTGGAAATTGGGGCTGCGAGCAGCCTGGGACAGTGGAAGGTGTCCCTGCCCCTGGCAGGGGTGGGACTGAATGAGCTTTAAGGTCCCTTACAACACAAACCACTCTGTGAATCAATGATTTTATTCTACTCTATTCCATTCCATCTCTTTCCAAATACAAATGGAATCCACCTTTCTATTCACAAGACTAAAATTTCCCCTGTATTCCCTGAAAGCTACTGCAGAAATTTTGCAATTTTTGTGTAAGTTATACTACCAGGAATTTAGAGACAATCCTCCAGATGCTTGCTAAACAATTACTGCTTGAGGTATTATTCATCTGCCTTTCAGTGACGTTAATGTCAAGATGTTAAGACCAAAGATTAGGCAGGCAGGAAACCAATCTTGCCTGTTACAGTTAATTCCGTGTTTTTCCTTTTATGAGCCACTATATCAACTTTGGATCAACATATCTTAAGTTTCATCTTTAGCATCCTCTGAAGTTTTAATCCTTTGATGTTCTAAAGAAGATACTGTAGGTGATATTAAATCATTATGCTGGGGGTTTTTTTTACCTTAGAAAGAAACGAAGATTGGATCAATAGAAATGTTTGCATCTGTGATTTTCCATGAGACAACTGGAGCATTGTCTCCAACAACAACTCTTAGTCCCACAGCAAACAATATATTTGATTAAAATCCATTCAAATAAAGAAATAAAATGACAATAAGTAACAGGAGAACAAATAAATTCAAATTCTGCTTACGTAATAAATGAATTTGAAAAACAGGAAACTACTTTTAGTAAAAAGGAAAAGACATTTAGGAAGGAAAAGAAAGGCTATAATACCAATTCCCTTCAAGCTTTTGAAGCTTCCAACACATCAAAGAATTAATGCAGCTTTCCAAGCAGCCTGCACTGAGGATGGGAGCATTCACAAGCTCTGGTTCAGCAGCCCAGCTCCAGAGGCTGAGCATCAATAGGCTGACTGCTCCATCCAGCACCTCCTGCCTCAACAACCATCCCAGGGAAGATGGAAGTGGGGAAAAGTACTCTGTGCATCTTACAGAGGTGCAATTTGCTACAGTTCAAGGACAGAAAACACCATTAAATCACTTCTGCCTCCTGCATTTCACACATTATCAATTTACCCTTTAATACTGGTATTTTGTGCTCTTCTGCAGTATTTTGGTGTCAGGCAGAACAACACAAATAGAGAGAACTCCAGGGCCTGTTATTTTCCTTTATCCCAAGTGAAACAGCTTCTGCAACATGTCTTTTGTAAGGACATGAGCACACTCAGATGGCTGTCAAATCAATCAGTCATCCTTTTATAAGAGACACCTGAGCATCCCATCAAATTGCCAGGATTCAAGATGCGGGATCTACACAGCAGGAGCCTCAAGCATCACACAGACCTTGCACTTCCCTAGGAAATGCAAGTGCTCACTATTCCCAAGTATACTTAAGAGCTTTACCTTAATTATAGCCCTTCATTACAACACATCATGATATAAAATCACAATTCCTCGCTTTTAATATTCTAATTAATAACTGCAACATCTGGAGTGAGGATTTTGCCAACACAGTAAGTGATAACTTACCACATGTCAGGTTTACACTTTGTTTTCTTTTTAAATCCATTCTCTTCTAAGAAATAAAATTATTTAATTATGTCCATTACAGGCCCTCAAAACTGTCCTTTCCCAAAACAAGGTCAGAAGTCATCTAAGTTTATCTACTTTTCCTGTTTAGATTTTTGATATCCCAGCTATTAAACAGGGGACTTCCAAAAAGGTTGAATCATTTGTGGCCTTAGGACTTGAAATACTAAGTCTGCCATCCCTAATCTACGAATTTGAATTGAACACAGATAATGAGATTAAAAATAATTTCTCACTGCTTGGAACAACATGCATTGGATTTTGTAAAAATGAACTTAAACGCACCAGAAAGGTGCTTATTGCACAGAACTCCTTCATCAGTATCTTCGTCACAGTGACTCAAAAACCACCTCTAGAAAATCTGCTGTTGCCCCATGGAGAGAGGAGATTACAAACCTGGGAAACCTCCACTGCTGCTGCCCAGGCAGCGCAGAGAGGCTGCAATAAAAACAACTTCTAAAAAGCAGTGATTTAGCATCTGTTACCAATACCAAATTTAGCTATGAATTCTATATGCTTCCCCTTTCCTTCATGCTTCCTGCTCCATCCACACACATCACTAAAACAGAATGAAAAGGGAAAATGTACCAAACCAGGAAGAACTGGTGCCAGCCACATGTGCCTGCCATCAGTGGTGTCATTCACTCTGTCAATCAGTTTGTCTGGAGTCCGGATGTCTCCAGATACATCATCTAAAATGTTGACACTATCTGGAAAAGCAGCAATATCTGAAAAAAAACTTTAAGCATAAATAACCCAAAAAAGGGATATTTCAGAAACACCATATTTAAAAGTTTATGCTCTTCCCAATGCCAGGAATGAGTTCTCACCATTACAGCAGTGCTCCCAGGACTGCACAGCTGAGGAACTTGGGGGCACAAATTTAAAAGCAGGACAGCCCTTAGATATTCTGGCATTCCAATTTATTTTTAAAATAGGAATCAAGTAACATTTAGCTGCATTTAATTTATTCTCAACTATGTGCTTATGTCTTCATCAATAAAGTTCCATTATCAGGAATAGGCACTTCCCAGCTCTTTGGTGACAAAGTCCCATATTTTTATCATAAACTTCTGCAAATTCCTCATATAAAAACCTATCTCAAGAAGAGTGTCTTTGCAGGAGGCAGTCATCAGTCAGACTAGGTTTTGCATGAGTTTCTCAAGGTTTGTGGTAAAAATCAGTAACTGTGTAATAAAACCTTTTTTCATTTCTTTGAGAGGGGAAGATTAAACCCCCATTGAACAGGCAACCATATTTTCTCTGTAAGAGAACATTTACATTAAAACATATATGAATGTTAAAGACATGCAAAGAAACGTGGATGGATGGCAGTGTCTTCAGAATTATGAATCCTGAGCAATCCAGTTGAGGGACATTAATCTCTCCCGTCCTGCTTTCTAAAAGTCAGAAAGTATTTATAAAGAATTGAAGGAATGACACAGCAATGCCTCAGGTGTTTATGAAAATCTTGATTCAGTAGTGAATTATCACATTAAATATTGCACTAAGACCAATATGCTATTTTGGGTTCCTAATACATCCCACACACAACTGCCCAGGCAGGAACAGGAGCTGAGGATTCTTTACCTGCCAGTGTTTTGCACTGTAGAGCTGTACCAGGTCAGGTTAAGATCCCTGGTTGCTAAAAGACAATTTGTTACCACTTCTCAATTTCAAATGTTTCTTGTCCAAGATAAAAGTTTCAAGTTCGGGGTGTATCATACAAGATAAAGCCTTTATTTCATTGAATTCCCTATTAATTGGGCAGTGAGGATCAATAGAAACAAACAATTCCTGCAGCATTTGTGCTATTTATTCTTTCCAGGGGCTAAGAAATGTTCCTTCCATGTACTTGAACTACAGGAGTTGTATGTTGGGGTATGAAACTTTCAGCTCTGAAAAGACTTTAGCTGGTACAGTGCACAAAGTGTAACCTTGATGAACATCAATCTTCCCAACATGCCCTTCATTCCCTCTGTTGCATATCCAGGGAACACTGAATCAAACTCTCAGCCCTGATCTTCATGACTGCATTGGGTGCCTAGAAAAGCCTAAATCTCCAGAACAAGAGTTATGAAAAATTTCTTTCTTGAGGCACAATGAAAGATTCCATTTTAAAAAAGCACTGAAGTCAATCTTTTCTTATGAATTTATAGCTCAGCAAATTTTCTGGTCCTTCCTCACCACAGAAGAAATGTCAAATGCAGAAAATACCACACCCTTCTTAAGCCTTCCCTTCTCTAACTTTGTCCTGCTTTGTTGGTGCATCCCACTGAGAGAAGAAATGTTCTGGAATCCATAAAAACATATGGAAAAGAGGTTCATCAGCCAAATACAAAGAGAAGCAGAGTTAATCCCACAGGACAACGTGGCAATGTGGAAGTGATAATTTGCCAGGGAGTGCATCAGCAGGGCCAGGGTGCTTGGTGTGCAAAGGATACTGTTTTCAGTCAGTAAGATTTGCTCTCCGTGTTCATCAAACAACTCCAGCCCGTTCAAACCAATGTAGTAGGGATCACCCCAACTTGTCAGGAGCTGGAACTGGAAAATAACTAAAAAGCAAAATGCTATTAAGGAAAATATCAATACAGAAGCTTTGTCCTAACAGACCATTTAATCTGCAGTTTGAAAAATGATTGTGGAGCCCACGATGTCAGACACTCTCATTTGCAGCTCAGGAGAAAAAGCTACCACAGGATCTGAAAATAGGCCACATATTCATATATGATGTTTCACTGATTTATTCTTAAGCCATACTTTATGGAAGCCTTTCTCATATTCTTGGTATCCTGTTAATACCTTAAAGCACCCGAAATTGTTGGATTCAAAAAGCTCAGGACTCGTAACCATGGTATGTAACTCTAAAATATTCCATATGACAAGGAAGATGACAGGGAAGGATACAACCACAGGGCATTAATGGTGCTTCATAGTCCATACTGGCTTGTTCCAATGTCCTTGATGCAGCCCTGCCAAAAAAAAACCCAAGAGAAACCAGGTTTTTTATGTACCCTTGGCTCACTCAGAAAAGAAGAGAACAAACGCAAAGAACTAAACCTCCACAGACACCACCCCAACCCCTCCACTTGTGATGATGGCCCAGACTCCCCTCAGACCTCAGTGAAATTTGGTCAGAGTTAAAACCACTGTAGTTCTGCTCTAAGTGCTCCGTGTTTCCATCCAGGAGCCTCACACAGTCGGCTCCAACAGGGAATGGGAAATGACACAACAACAGTGAAGAGAAATCACATGGTTCAGACAACAAAGACATCTTATTTTACCTCCTGTGGGCTTTAGGAGTTGGCTGGGGCTCTAGATAGTCAAGAAAGAGAATTTCTTGAGCAAAGTCAAAGTGGCAGTTGCCTGGTCCCTTGCGGATAAGGAAGCCCTCCACAGGGGAGATGCTGTGCCCATCCAGCATCACATGGACCACCTTAGCCTGGTTTAAAAGAACAAAAGAACAAATAAGATTACCTGACATGACATGACTTACATGAAAATAATTGCAAACAGTTTTTTTTAATTGTTCTCTCCATTCACTTCAGAGACTGAAATAATTTCATTTAGCTGTATTTATTTCATTCCTCTAGAGTGTGACTTCCTTTGGCAAAAGAAAGCCTAACCCAGCAGATACCAGCTGCAATCCACAGTGTCCATGTCATCACTGACATTGATGGGGATGGCAGAGGTGAGGATTTGGGGGTGAAAACACTAAAAAAAATATTGACAGCTCCTTCAATTACTGCCTGGCACCAGATCTCAGCAAACTGAAGCTGCCCTTCTTCACAGAGAGGGTGGTCAAGCATTGGCACAGGCTGCCCAGGGAAGTGGTGGAGATCCCATCCCGGAGGGATTTCAAAGAGGTGTAGATGAGGCACCTGAGCACACGGGTCAGTGCTGGCCTTGGCAGTGTGAGGTTTACAGTTTCACAAGATGGCCTTACAGCCCTTTCCCAACCTAAACAATCCTCTGATTCCTGAGCCTGCAGCAATATTTACACATATAAGAGAAAGGGAAGGCTCAGCTCTCAAGTGAGTCCACGTCACAAAGGGAATCTGAGGAGACATCGTGCACCTGAATGCTCTGGCTGGGGGCACCCCTCCAGAAGTCCCACAGCCTGGTGCTCTCTCCAGAGCAGACTTTGGTGTTTCTCTTGCATTTACAGCAGCCTGTATTTCAGCAGTTCTATTTATCTTTGTAACAGGTGACACTTGGACTTCTCCAGGATCACAGAAACTCCTCTGCCAAGCAGTGCTGTGTGTAACCTCAGGGCAAAGGAATAAGAAAAAGTCCCTGTACCAGACAGATAAAATTGAGCCGTGGCCACCTCAGAGACAAGCACACCTTATCCAGCCTCTGGAGATCAAAGTGAATAATTCAGGCACATTTACTCAGATGATGCAGGAGTCCTGGCCCCTTTGCCCTCCCCCAGCAGCAGCATGTGGAGCTGCATCCATGATCCCAGGCACAGAACAATTCAATCACCAGCAACAATTAATCACTGTACCTTGCTCTCTAATATGTTAAATATAACTTAATGTTCATCACAAGCAGCATTTACTGCCCTGGGTCTTTCACTAAGTACCAGTTTGTGCTAGACTGGAAGGGTGGCTCAGTTCATTTCCATGAAGATTAATTAGGCAGCAATGTTTGTACGACTACCAAGTGTGGAGAAATAACTATTTCTGGCTTCATATATAATACACTTGGGATCAAATAAAGGAAACATCTTCTTCATATGAGAAACTCTTCTGCATGCTGCTTTCCAGCTGAATAAGTCTGCCAGGCTAAGGAGAGGAAGTGAGAAATCCACTGAAATCCACTTTCCTAAACGGAAACACGTAGTGAATGAGAAGCCTGGAGAGTTAGAGATGGAATCTTACCTATTATACCACAGCTGCTTGTATTTATGTGCCCTTTACAGCCCTCATTTCTAAGTAATTCTCATCATCTGAGGAGGCACTCAGCCGTCACATATTGCATTTTACAAATGGCATAACAAAGCCCTCACAAGGTGATTTTTCACAGAGCTGCAAATAGCAGCCAAGTCTTCATTCTGACAGTCACTGCCATTACCCCCTCACACTAAAGCTGTGAATAGAATCCCCCAGCCTGCAGCTGCCTAACAAATCATTCCATCTCACACCCAGGGACTGGTTCCTAGAAGGAGCAGCAATACTTCAAGAAACAGATGTCAGGATGCCCTGGGTTTACAGCCTAAAACCTCCTTTCCTGTGGCCCAGCAGACCTTGCATCTTTTGTTTTCCAAATAATTTATTTTATCCTTCTACAAGACTGCAGGTATGGGCTCGTCCTTTAAGTGGTATCCACTAACTCCTACGGGACTTGCAGTATTCATGCAGGTAGATACCTGTATCAGACTCACTTCTTTTTCCTACCTAGCCAAGTAAACTGCTGAAAATACACCTTCCTTCTTTTTTTTTTTCTTGGTTTGGCCTCCAGGGACTGAAATCCATGTTAGACTTTAGAGATTTAATAAGCATTGCTCAGCAACAACTAAAATATCAGTTTATTGTTATTTATTATCACCCGAAATCCAAAACACAGCTCCTGGGAAGAAAATTAACTCTATCCCAGCTGAAATCAGGACACAAATGTCACTAAAAGCCTTCATTTGTACAGGGTCTATATTTAGATATTAATGCTCAAAATGCTCCAGAACCCTCCCATGAGTCAAACGTGCTGGGCAAATGTGATGGAGCACAAAATCTGGGGCCCTCTGTTCAAATCTCTGCATCAGCTGGGATTTAATT
>VZUA01040254.1:4110-14153 GCA_013401035.1 Horornis vulcanius
TTGATTCCCCACCAGTCACAGGAGCAGGCAAAGGCACTGTTAGGAAGCAAACCCACAGGGGAGAGATGCAGCTCTCCCACCACACAGGCCAGAGCATCTCTTGGCACAACCTGCTGGATGCCACATTCCAAAATCAGGGCTAAAACACAAACAGCAGAACTTTGGACCCTGTGAGAGCCAGGACTCCTTCCCCACACCTCGGGCTGCCCATGCCACCTTCCCTTTTCTCTGCCTACTAACACAGGACAAATGATGCTTTTTAAAAATATTTAGGCAGTATCTGGATCACTGCCACATTATGGGCATGCTCCAGAGTGAGACTTCCAAACAAACAGGAGCTCCACCACCACATGGGACTAACATGAGACCTCTGTAATCTTGGAGAGGTTCTCTCCTCCTCCTCTCCACCTGCAGCCTGCAAAGATCAGCGAGCTGCAGCACAGCCACCCCTGGCACGTTCACCCCTCTTCTTTCCTGTGAGGCTCCAGCATGGAAGAAGCTCCTCCAGTTCATTCCCAAGCAGTGGAAATTGGCAATGCTCCATAAAGCAGCTGAAGATCTGGCTCCACTTGATAGTTTTATCTGAGATCATGATGAGCTTGACTAGAGGGTGCCAGCTGGATTGCTCTGGGGAACCGTATTTATAGATAACACTTGAAAGGGCAAGTTCAAGGTGATGGCCCCTGGTGGCCCTTTTTTGTATTCCTTCAAGAGATCCTCACTCACCTACTCAAGTGCTTGCCAGGCAGGTTGGAAAGGCAGCAGATGAGAGCTCCTGGTGCTTTGTGCTTTCTCCAGCCCTCTGGCAGGAGCACTGCTGCCATCCTGCCCTGCACCACAGGCCATGGACAGCTGACATGTAGCTGCACATTCTTCAGACCAAACCTTCATTTTTGTGGTCAGAGCACTTGGCTTTGTTTTTGTTTTGTTTTGTTTTTTTTCTCAGAGCAATGAGATTCTGAGTGCAGCAACAGCAGATCACCACTTTTTAGAGCCATCATCTGCTTGTCTCTGAGCATAGCACTTGATACTTGACTCTGGGCATTTTGTTTCACAAAGAACATTGCAAAATCACTGGCAAGAATCACCTGAGGAATTATTTTTGTTTGCTGAAGGACTGGTTTTCAAAGGGATAAAGGCACAGCATGTAAAATAATCCCAAGGGCTCTTTGCATTGCTTTAAAAAACTTGGAAGATATTTTAAAGCACCAGCATCACTCCCATGAAATCCCCTGTGACACAGAGATGCCTCCACTGAGCCTAAACCACGAACCAAAGCCACAGACTTAAAAAGGAGAAAGGATTCCCCTGCACACCATTGCATCAGGGCTTTATTTGGGAACTTAGGCCCCTTGGCTTTGAGCAGCTCTAAGCCCTACTGCACATGGACCATTGTAAAAATGACTTTTTGAAGTCACCCAAGCCATCCATTGGCAACTACAGCCAGTGCTGAACCAGGGCCAGCAGGATACAAACCCACCCCAGGCTGAGCCCTGAGCTATTGCAGCTGAGGGCAATGAGAGCTCACAGAAAATTCCCTTCACCTTCCAATGCTCCTGTACCACCTCTTGCACATCACTTATTCCTTCTATTTTTCAGCATCTCCTGCTGACTGTCTGTGCATAGTCTGGGCTCACTCAGGCTTTGGAACGACTTCAAAAAATCTGAATTTCTGGAGATTTTAGGCTGAAACAGAATAACTAATCTGGGGTCTACTTTTCAGGCAATATCCCAGGTTTGTGCAAAACAATTTCAAGAAGCTAACACCCCACTTGGTGCTTTGCTGAAACACTGTCCAGTAAGTAGAAAGCTTTAGACCTTTATAACAGGTTTAATTTCAGGGTTAAGGTCTCTTAATAAGTCATAAAAGAAACAGACATAACAACAGTTAGAGCCTTAACTGATTATGTATCTAACCCTCAGCGATCTGCCCTTTCCCCACATCAGATCACAGCAGAATGCACAATAACAGAATCCAACATACACAGCATTTCACTCCCCAGGTCACTGTATTAGTTGCCAACTTGCCAGAACATGAATGGGGAGGGGGCTTGGCCTTAATACAGAATCACTGAGAAACTTCTAATTGGAATTTCAGCCCTTAGAAAATGGCATTTTTATGAATTTAACAGAACAAGGCTCTGGCAGATGTTCTCCTTCCTTTGGAGGTGATGCTTCCATCAGGTGACACAAACTCCCAGCACACACCTGCACCTCCACAGTCCAGCCCAAATCCACCCAGTTACTTCAAAGCTCATGAAACGTGCAAGATGGAGACAAGAAATCCACACAGTCCAATTTGGGACTGGTTTCTGCTTTGAAGGGCTACCTATACTTAGGAGGAGCAATTTTGATGACAACCTGTAAGTTTCCAGAGGAGCTTGTGCCTCATAGGAAAGGAAAATTCATCTGTTCTTGTCAGTGGTCAGGGTCTTTGAGCAGTAGGCATGGCCTGGCAGCAAGGACAGCAGTGCCTTTTAGCCCCTCACAGACAAAATGGTGTTGAGAATGTCAGGACAGAGCAAATCTTAAATTCAGGTGGAAAGGGAGCCTGGGAGGTTACCTGCTCCAATCTCTGCCCAAAGCAGGTCCAAAACCAGGATGGAGTCTGTGGTTTCTTCAGGGGTGGAAGCCCCACAACCTGCAGGCAATCCAAGATCATGTTAACTGGAAGAAAACATCACAAATTATGCAAAAGCACTCACCAGAAACACCTGGACCTTCAGACAGGCTGTGTTCAGCACAGGGAGAAGCTTCTTGGGTATGGTCACACACAGGAGGAAGAAACCAGATGCAGACAAGGCATGTGGGTCAATCAGGAAAGAGCAAGTCAGCCTGGAAACCGACTCAGAGGGAATCCTCAGGTCTCGGGTTGAAGGGATTAAAGACCCAGTTGTTGGGATTTAAATATGCTGAACCCATTTTTCTGGAAAATTTCAACACAGCACAGATGAACTGCACATATTTTGGGTTATGCATCTAGGTCTAAGGAATTCTGGATTCTGACAAGACTACATCAGAAGCTGTTACAGAGCAAGCAGATGCAGACAAATCAGGGTTCAATTAATAATCTCAGACTCCAAATGAATTGGATCCCTGCACTGGGAGCACACAAGCCTCTGCAGCTACAACATTCAGAGCATCTTCAGCAGATTCCTGCTCTGAAACCTGCAATCACTTAAATCAAAGACTTTAAAATTCATTTCAGCAGCAAGACACGCATCTTCAGTGATTCACATTAAGGACAATTTCTCCTAGGAGAGGAAAAAACCCTGCCTACCCCATGGGAGACCACAGATGCTCTTTCACAGGAAGTAATATAAATGTAGCCCGGAAAAAGCAGGTTTCACTTAGTGAGCTTTTTCAGCAGAAAAGCTTAGAGATGAAAGCAAAAATACAAATTATAGTTCCCTCAGAAGAATAAACAGTTGGATTACTGGCAGGGCATTCAATGCAAGTCTCTAGAAGATGATCCCCCTCAGCTGAGAAGTTCACTCACCTCTAAGCACAAACCATGTATTTCTTTTTGCTGAGGCTTTCAGAGAAAATAGGAAAACAGGCATTAGAACACTTTTGTTGAAGACAGCATTAGTTATCTTTGGCTGTACTCTATGAAATAGATATGGCAATATCACTCTTGCAAACTTATGGTGAAGCTCTCTGCTCAGAGCTATGAAATTTGAAAATGTATTCAAAAAAGCACAGCAGGTATTTTTTAAAAACAGCCATAAGACTGGCCTAAAGCATGCAAAGATTTTTGTGGTTTGAAGTGATCTAGAGACCATCATTTTGCAGAGAGGTAACACTAGATACTATGAGTTATTAATTATATGAGATCAATTAATTACTCACTTAAACAGCAGAACTTTGTATTTTCTCCCCATTTTGATCTCACATACCCCATTACAGATGGTGCTCAAGGGAATTCACTTCAAAACAAAAAAGCTAGGTTGAAACAGCAATATAAAAATGGTAATGCCCAGGAAAGTATCAAACTCTGACCTCTGGGCTGGGCAGCACTGGCCTGTTCTGTGAGCACAGGTACATGGGGCTGCAGGGGCAGGAGCTGAACGTGGCCCTCTCAGAACTCCAGTACAAACAGAACAAGGTTCTGAGCATACCTAGTTTAAATGCAAACATTTTGTATCCTCTGCTTTGAAGTTTTGTAAAAAACACACCAGTGTTCACAGTACCAAAAAAAAAATTCCTGTGGCTTTAGTTTTGGCGCTGGAAAAGCATTGTGAGTTTTTGTAAGATGTAAAGCTGTTACACCACGACACCACCAACAGGGACCCCAGGATTCCCCTTCATGCAGAGCTTGCTGTTCTATAGCATCCAGGGACAACTTCACCTTAAAATAACATTGATTGAACAGCGAGATACTACAAAGCATGATTAAGACTGCTCTTATATGCTGTTTTAACCAGCTGATCAATGCATTTAATACTGAATTTTATGATTTTCTACAAGGCAGTGTCTGCCCAAAGGGCTCGCAGCAGATTCCAAGGGGATCCTGGTACTTTGTGCACTCCTCCCTCACATCCCACTGTGGCCAATGAACAGCCCTGGTGTTCCACAACCCTGGCAACTGCTGGGACAGCAGCACCACCAGCCAAACCCACATGGGAGATGCTGCAACATTTGGCTTCCATCTCTTTTCTAAAACCCCCAGAGCCAGGAGATGCTTGCCTCCTCCACAGAAGGGACGCTGGCTGCTTTATGCACTACAGCCCGTGCATGTTGTCCTTTGGGACAGTCTGAGAGGGGCCAGGGGACCAGGGCAGCAGAAAGCAGCAGGGTTGGCTCAGGGGGAATTCCCCAGGCTCCATCTATCCCCAGGAGCTCCACACACAGCCAAGGAGTGCCAGGGCCTGCCCCCTGACCTTGCACAACCAGAGGCTCTGGAACGAGCAGCCCACGGGGCCTTGTGGCTGCCCCACACAACCACGTCAGCCCCACCTGGTGCAGGGAGAACACAGAACACACCAGGCACGCATTCCTCATCCCTGCCAAAGGATTACTTAGCTCTAGGCCAGTAATTGAAAGATGCTGGGTTTTAGAAGCCATTTAAGAATCTTTCTAAATTCCTGTTGGAACATTTCAGTGGCTAAGTAAGTGAAAAAATGTTAACATTAATTAAAAAGATACTTTTGAAACTTGAAAACTACTATGACATAAAGCTCTCCTTCATAATGGAATTCTAAAACCTGCTGATAAAGCAAGTGGAAAATAGTTTGCAGGTTTAGGGACACCCACATGAAGCAGGAAATACTGCTAATTAAAGCACCTGATTTCACTTAAGTCCAAAGTGCATTGCAAAAGACTGGAAGGCTCTACTGTTGAAGTCAACACCACTTAACTTCCTAACCTATGCCAGTCAAATCTCTTTAAGAGGCTTCTTTTAAGTATTAGTGATGTAGAAGTCTGCAGAACATCTTGTACAGATGTAGCACACCCCAGTTTTTTGTACCATCGTTAGTCCAAAGGAGACCAATCAAAAACCTGTGTGTAAGCTACACCAAACAGCTACCAAAGTGCATTCAAGGAAAGTCCTGATCCACACAGCTCACGCTAATCACATCTTGTCTGGGATTACCCATGCACTGTATTGTTCAGAAACTTAAAAGAAGTACAAAGCAGTCTGATTAGTTGTATTTTTTTTTTATTAGGTTTATTATGACTTAGAGTTTCTATTACTCCAGCTGGGTAAACCACATTTGAAAGTAAGTTTAACTGCAGGACTTCAATTTCAACCAAAATCATTTTTGCATTACTTTATTGTAATATAGATTTAAATTGAACATTTAAAACTTACTTCATTAATAAGCAAGCCAAGCTCAGTAGCTTCAGTGCAGGATGTACTTTATGTAACTGCCGCACATTCAGGTTAGATTGGATGTACATGGAGAAGAGACCGGGCAACTGCACGAGTCAGAGGAGAAAGCAAAAGTAAGCACCATTTGTACCAAACTAAACAGTTCTCCAGTCAGTGTTCCTTACTGAAAATCAACTCACTTCTGGCTCCAGGAGCTACAGCTTGGGAAATAGCTGAAAGCTATTTCCAGAACATCGGTTTTCTACACTGGCACAAGAAATAATCTTCAAAGCAACAGGTACTGGACTTTTTTTTATTTTTTTTTAAGAGACAACCTGTTCTCCTGTGTTTATCAGGTGAATACATGCATTTTTGATCATTCTGGCAGAGGTCAAAGAGCAAACAACAGTTGGGGCTAAATGAAAAACAATCAAAATTTGCCAAATATTTAAGGTACAAGCAAAAAAACATTAATGCAACCAGTTTAATATTAAAGTCTGCTTTCTTTCAAAGAAAAATGGCAGAAATTAAATAAGAAGCCAGACAATTTTAGTTTTAGATGGCAATAGACTGAATTAATGCTTCAGAGCTTTAACAAGATTTATTTCACCGCAAGAAAGGGGAGAAGTAACTTGAACAGGCTCTGTATTTTGGCTAGACCAGCAGCACTGCTACAGCTCAGCCCCTGTGTGCAGAACTGATACCAGTACAGTGTCACCTTTACCTCATCAAGAATAAAGTTTGTTAGAAGTTGCAGAGCATAAGCATCTTACTTGTACAAGCCAGTTAAAAAATAAACAGAAGAGCTAAAGAATGATTCTCAGACCTGTCCTTTCTGTTCAGGACTCCACCTTCCTTTTAGAACAGAAAAATCCCTCTGCCAACAGTCTAATAAATACTAACGTATATTCAGATACCATCTTCAAAATCTTTGCTGAAAATGCAGTCTCCAAATGAAAACTAGCTTTATGCAGTATTAACATCTTACATAAACTAAACCTTATGAATTGTAGTTAATAGCAGTAACTGAAATTAATGTCTACTGAGTCTTCAAGTGATGTGCAAGTTCAGCTGTGTAACACAGGTGGGGGTCGGAGCAGTTCTTACCACTTTGCTCTGGACAGTTCTGACAGCTGTCCATGAACTACAGAGCCTCTCACTACAGTACTGTGCAACTGCTGACATCTTCAAGGGCTCTTCGGTGTAAAGAAATGTGATGGAAGCACCACAAGGCAAGGAAATCACGCTCAAGTAGAGAGCCTTGAGTATCTCACACAGCATTGCTGTCTTGCCTTGACTACAGACATCAATGAGAGGGCAACAGGGTAAAAAGGGCAAACCTACAGTGAAGTCTGCTTCAAACAGCAAAGATAATACAAAAGAGATCTGATTCTACAAGCACGTAAGCAAAAGTCTTGAAGAGCTGTGTATTAACATGGAGCTCAAGGTGCCTTAACTTTGCCAGAAACCACAATTTTTAGTACTGGGAATCTAGCACAGCTACATTTAATCCCAGGATCAGCCTATGCTTCCAGTTAAAGCATGCATACCGCCTCTCTAAATACCCCTTCCCCAACGTGCACGGTTGGAGCTCTTTGTTTTCTTACTCCTCCTGCGTTATCTCTTCCTTTCCCAGGCAGAGATTTAGAGGCCCTAAAGCCAGAGCTCTCCACCAAAGACTTTCTCCCTCTACGTATAAAAATAGTCAGGACACTCCGAGACTGACGTCTGTCCTTCCCCATTCAAAAACAGATTTGCAGCAGATCAGTCTTGATCTCTAGTTCAGTTTTAGACTATGCTTAAGTTACGGCAGCCAGAGTTCAATCCTATGAATGTAAGCTAAACACAAAAAGAAAGCCATTTATCCTTTTTAATTCATGCTTACAGCATGTTTATCCAGAGTTTTATAATCAACTTCCAGTTTTAAATTATTTTCTTAGCACTTCACAGAACCTGCGTGACACTCCCTCCTATAGGGGATGGCATCACAGAATCTTGTTTAAGTTAGTCCAAGTTTCCACATGTGACCAGAAGTCTTACTTGTTAGAACACACCCCTTTTCCAACTATTCCCCACATTCCCTCTCCTCCCACCCCTCCCCAGCAATGGGCAATTACTTCACAAGAAATGTAAAATAGGATATGGGTGTACACAAAACCTACCCTTCACTAATACTGAACAGAAAAGCCTATTTTCCAATTACAGGACATTTTTCTCTAAATTTAGGTCAGCACTGGTGCAGTCTGCACTGTGTATGATTACCACAAGGATAATACCAATAAGTACATATATTTTCTCAAACCGATTTAAAAGCCTATGAAGTTAATTGGGGAGAAGTTTAATATTGCTACTTCAGAGCACTAGAACACACAAAGTGAATCCAATAAAGATCCTTGTATTGATTCAATATTAAGTATTAATTGCATGACCATCATAGCACCTCTTTACATTATCACACAATCACCAGAATTATCAACTGCTTTTAAAACTAAAAAGGGTACAGTCCAATATTTATAACTTGCACACTGTTACTATACAGAAACTAGGTGCATGGTACAGTGCTGCAAAAATGGAAGCCTGCAGTTTTGACAAAGATGCCAAGTCATGTCGTAGACAATTTCAGTCAAACTGGCAATACTGTTTAAGCAAATACTCAAAGCAGGAAATAAAGGACAAAAAAAANAACATCTGAAATTTCCTTTCCCTTTAATAATACAAGTAAGGTCACTTTTAGCCTTGGAACAGATACATGTTCGCCTATGATGATCTTGCTAACTACTACACAATATCTGATGTCCTCTGCTAAGAATATAGTTTAAGAAAGCCGCAGTTACAAGAGGCATCTAATGTAATATCTAAAACTTCCTTTATGGCATTTATTGAATTGTCTTAAACAGTGAATATGGAAAGATGGCCTCATGTTTCCTTTTCAATAGTACTCTGAGGATCAAGTGGCTTTCAAGCAGCATGGTGGGTTTGAAATTTTTGCAGTTTAGATCATTCTGTTGCGTTTATGAGTTGGTGAGTCTGTAATGACATCGCCACACTGGGCTGAGGTACGCTTTCTAGTTCCACCATTGTCCAAGTGGAGTGCCATTTCTTCTGATATGAAAGTGTTCAAATCAACATCATGGAGTCCATTTCTCCTTCGACTAGCATTGGAGCCACTGCTCACGTGAGTAGGCGAGCCTGGGGTACTCGAGCGAACACTTATACTAGCCATTGCACCACTAAGACCTGGGGAGAGAGAGAAAAAGGGCTTCAGTCAGACAGCACAGACAGTTCACTTCCCTGTGCGCACACAGGGCCGCGCTCGGCCGAGATCTCAGAGACACTTCATCCTACTCTCTGTACCATTCCAGTCCAGAGCACACCTTCTCAGCTTTCAGCCTGTGTAACAATCCAGGAATTACCAGAACTGCTTTTTATGATGTTAAAAGTGAGCTCATACACCAGGTTGCAACAGCACGCTCTGGCAAACGTTAACTCCATAAACATTATATGCTGTTCAAAACATGGACATACTCAAGAGCAAGTAATTTCAGTTTAAAGGCTTCACACTGGACCAAGAGCTACACAGCCCTGCCAAGGACTTTCCAGTTGAACTGACCTGGTCTTGTGTCAACACCACCACCCTGGCTCCCTTTCGCTCCCTGAAGGAAACTGCAGTGTGGCAGCAGGTCTCAGACAGGTGTACACAACAGCTAGTTTATAAATACAAGCTTTTATTTCATGGCTAACACTAACAGCCAGCACATTAGTATTATTAAATTCAGAAATGCACTTAAAGAACAAGCAAGAAAAACCACATGACAATCACCCAAAATTTGTTGTGAACAGATCTGATACAAATCACTGTCAGCGGTACCCTGCAAGTACTCTGGTTTGTATTCAGATTAATAGTGTTTGATTCAAATTGAAGTTTATTTCTTGCAGAAACAAGGTCATAAAAAGACAACCATAAAGTTTCATACTAATTTAACCTCTGCCTTCTGTAACATTACAATTTTACAAAAGTGGGACATTGCAAAACAATTTTAGTAAGTACTAATACATGGAAGTCTAACTACTCAATTTCCAATCAGGCTGTATTTGGAGGCAAACAGGAGCTCAGACATAAGACAAACATTATTGCTATCGTAACTTCAAATCTGAGTATTAGCAGGAGAGAACAGAAACATCTGCTGGCCCTAGGAAAGATAAGACAGATCTGCATATTTTCTAAAAA
>VZUA01040272.1:0-12887 GCA_013401035.1 Horornis vulcanius
TTTTTTTTTTTTTTTTCCTTATTACTTTTTAGGACCTTCAAACAAAGCTTTCTGCTTGAAAGATTAAAAAACTACTTTTATGACATCCTAAGGACTAGAACTGTCCTTTTTAATGCATCTTTTGTTTGCATTCAGAAATTAAAACAAAGGATAAATATTACTTTACAATGTAAAAAAAAAAGAAAAAAAACCAAAACCAAAATCATGACCTTACGCCCAGGACTTTGACCAGTGCTCTAAGAAAAAACTGAAATCCTTTATTCCCTTTGCTTTTTCTGCCTGTTCTAGCACTGCAGGAGAGCAGTGTTAGTTCAGGTGCTTTCAGTCAGCACCTCTCCCTGAATACACACATAATCAAATGCAAACTCCCCCAGGGGATATGTGCTCACAGCTTAGTTTTGATTCTTTGTGAGTTAAAGCACAAGCCTCCCTCTGTATTAATTTGCTTTCCCTTTTCTTCATCTCTCTCTGTCTGTTAAATAAAACACGAGAGAAGAATCCCAGAGGAGCTGTGGGTGAAGGAATGGCACTGAAATAGATTCATTTCTGTCTCTGATGCTATGGCGTGGACTTTTCCTCCCATTAGGCAGAGAAACTGGCAGAGCATCGGGGACTGACAGGATACCGTTTCCATTTGTTAAGTGTGAGACATCTTTCTCCACTACAGTGTGGGGTCACATTGCTAGAGCAATAGGACAAAATTGCATGGAAATGCCTTTTCTTCCATTCTCCTACCTAAACTGCAGCTGCATTTGGAGTTCCTCAGGCTCTTCCTGGGCTATGAGTCAGTCTTAGCCTTCCCAGAGCTGCCAGTTTTTTTCCATTGACTCACCCCAAAGCTCTCAAACCCCATAATAATTTAACCCTGAAAGCTTACGTGCTCAGGACACTGTCAGTTTTAGGACTGCTTCTCAAGAACCAGCCAAGCAAATAATTCGTGAGTCTTCCCCAAGCATCTTTCAGAGGAGAGACTAAGCCAAGAAAAAAGGAATGAGACATAACAGTGGAAGACTACTGAGATAGGGCAGGCTGGTGGGGAAGTGAAGGTCATGCACCTGCTGAACAGCCCACATGAGTCAAGAGAAGATCTTGTGCTGATAACAGTGGACTGACTTTCCTTTTCATGGAGTGATGGATGAAGAGAAATAACAAGCCATACCAACAATAAGCATGAATAAGAATCATAGAAGCCTTCAGTACAAAATAACCTGCAGATAAGCATGACAGGCTCTTAGCTGTGTAGAGACTATTTCTCTGACTCTGCAGGAATACACATACTGGAGAATACCACACAGCTCTGCTGCACCCCAGTTCAAGTTCAAGCAGGCTGATACTATCTATTATAAACTAAGACAAAGTCTTCTCATGCAGGCTGATTGTTGCCACCATATCACCCCTCTGTCCACTTAAGTGTTTTGGATCCTTCTGTCTGAGGGCAATACAGAAAAGTGAGTTCTTGTCTCTGGTTTGCTTCTTAGCAAAGGATCAGGATGGCATGTGAAGTGCCACTTGGAGATATGATAAAGGCCAATGGTATAGCTTCTCAAATATAGGGAGTGAATTACTCAAGAGGGTAAGCCAGATTAGGTAGAGGTCCTTTGCTTCTGACAGAAAGTGCATTGCAGTGAGGACTAGAGGGTAAGTAAACAGGATGTTTCTGCAGGAACAATGGGGTTTTTTTTGGGTGAAAAATCAGGGCACTCTCAACTAAATTTGAAATATTTCAGATCTCAAGTATTCCGTAATGGATGTAGTTCATCGGACTTGCATTTCCATCTTCCTCTCTGAACTGAGGTCTTTGCTTGGGACTGCCTCTCCCAGGCTGAGTTGATGAGGTGTACTTGAGAAATGTTGGCTGAGGTGAGAACCCAACCAACATCCTGTAGCTCCCTAGAGTGTCCAGGGAGCAGAGGACATCTAAATCGCACTGCCTGTGCACACTGGTCATCTCTGACTCCTTTCAAAGTAAGTTTTTCAGCTGAAGAACCTTCCGTTTGATACATTAGATTTCTTAACAATGGAAAGATGGCCTTTTGGGGAAAAAACAAATGCTTTTGGTTAGAATGTCAACAAAAATCTCCATAGATTGAAAACAACTAACACAAAAGAAATTCTGCCTTTCCCAGCTGCCACTACAGAATATAAGGAAGGCAGTAGTAAGTCAGACCAGTGGTCTGGCTCTTCCAGTCTCTGATGAGGAGAGAGGAGGTCCAGTATTTAGAGAAAGCATTTGAACTTGGCCACTGTCTGAGGGGCACAGAGTCACAGCAGGAATACTGGTGGTTCAAATCAGGGCCAAGGCAACTTGGAAAGGAAGAAGAAAACTGGAGAGTAATGGACAGAAAGTAAAAACTGTTTGGTATTGTTTGAGACAGCCACAAACTTCCACCTCTGTTACCAGCACATTCCTCAGTGGCCAACCCACAAATAACAATGCTGCCATGTTGCTTCCAGTAAGGGAAACCTCAGTGTAGGATAAAACCTTCTGTGGAATTTGTACACATGCCTTCTGACTGAGCTGAGGCCATCACTGCATCTTAGACCTGCTAAAACTGCACACCTCATCCTTGTGTGGGCTATGAGCATCAGTCCTCATTGTGCCCAGAGTCATTTGGCAGGAGGCAAAGATGTGAGTATCTCTCTGATACTTTGATGGCATGATGAATTAGGACATGTCACATTGTTACTAGAAAGCTCATGACAGCTTTAAACAACAGGGAAGAATCCTTTGGCTTTCACCCTTTTCTCTGTCTCTTGCTTCAGATCCTGATAAATCCAGAGTCCTTGCTGACTCCAGACTTTTACAAACTACTGTATGTCTGCACTGCTGTTGACAGCCTGGTTTTGACAGACCAGCCTGACTCAATTTACAAATCAGATGCTTTTTATAGATGTGTATGAGTAGGCTGGTGCCTCTGGAAAGAGATTTCATATGTGTGGGAGAAGGGTTGGGCAAGAGGTGTGCGTGGGCACACGGAGACCTTTGGAGCCTCTGGTTTATGGCAGTGAGATTTCATGTACATATGGGTAGTGGCTGTGATGACCACATGGGGTACAGAAAGGTTGTAAAACCAGCAGATTAATGTCAACCAAAAAGAAAATTGTAGACCAGCCTGAGGAACTACAGCTGAAAATAAGTTAAAGTAAATGGAAGATTTTGTCTGGTTCTTATGAAGGATTTCCTGGTGGAATGGACTACAAGAGATCAGTGGAATTGCCTTCCCAAGGGAATGGTGAAACACCAGCATGTGAAAAATTTCTTATGGGATCTGACAAATTCCTCAAGAATCCACTCTTGGTGATGAACCTCCATTCACTGAGAGATGCAGAGAGGAGTCACAAAAGATGACACACAAGGGTTTTCCAGCTCTCATGCTCATGATTCATATGAGTGGGGAAATATTAGAACTCCTAGGGCAGACAGTGAGAAATTGGTATTTTCTCCAGAAGAAACCATCCTCAAGTGCTCAGCCATGTCACAACATCAACTGAAACTCCAAAGCACGCTTGGTAGTTGGAAAGGGAAGAGACAGCTGCCTGGGGCCTGGCAGGCAGCCAGCAGTCACTGCTGGAGGAAAACACTGTCACTCCTCAAGCTAGGCATGCCAAGGAAAGGCTGGGATTGATGGGCAGCTAATAAGAGGGAGGGGTGGGGAAAGGGACCCCAGAGATAATGGAGGCACAAAAATGTTCCTCTGCACCTCCAGAGGTGTGATGCAGAACACTCTCACCCCTTAGAGCGCTGGGTCGTCCCTGGGTGGGTTAGTTAGACACCGAAGTTGCTGGCAGGAGTTCCAACAAGATTCTGAGATACACGAGAAACATGTGTGGGAGGATTGACAGTCTGGACGTTGACGTGTTGTGTGTACGGGTGTGCATCTACAGCTCTGTGTGGCTCCCTCTATGAAGGGGAGTGTGCATCTGTAGGTTCCCTGTGAACACTCTGTGTCTGTCCGTGTGCACAGCTTCCTTATGGGTGTACAGATCTATCTGTGCTACACTGGCAGTGGCCACGTGGGAGAAACTATCTGACAGCTCTGACAGGAAAGCTCAGGTTACAGGAAAGAGTGGTATGAGCAAAAGTACACAGATCACTTCTGGTGGTACTTCCTGCTTTTCCTCTTTGCAGCAGCCCTTAGATAGAGGTTGAAGGACTGTGAAGCCCACATCAGCTGTGCTTTTGGCTGCATTCTTGGATTTAAACTGCAGTCCCTTAAATTTATGCAGACAGTTTTGTCTAGATATTCCCTTTTTCTTTTCCAAAGGAGTGTAACTCTAAAAAAGAAGTTGTATCTTATAGTGTGTCTGTCTCTCAAAACTGTGAAACCTCTGAACATGCCAGTACAACGCGTAAGACACTGAGGTCAGTGTGACTTGGGCATCTAAAGAGTCTGAGCTTTTGGGTCAGTTTGCTTTCAGGGTGCCTTTGCTCCTGCAAGTCAACTTGGAAAAGACTGTGCAGGATTCAAATGCAAAATTGTGTGAAAGCTCCTTTCAACCAAAGTGCACAAATGATGAACTGGGGGGAACATGTGTATAAAGCAGACACAAGACGACGCTGTGCAGCCTGCAGCTGGTCAGTGCTCTGTGCAGGATGGGATAAAGGTGGTAGTGGTGCAAAATACCTCATCTGGCTTTCAGAGGACTCCTTATACCTGTGATCAGTATGGTATAAGCTGGTTCATGTTACATGTGGCTTTGGAGACATCAAGAGCTCCCCTGAGGAGGGCACACCATGCTGGCCTGGCCGAGTTGCTGGAGGCCAGCTAGAAGGCGGGTTGGCTCAGCTGTCACAGCTGACTAAGCTGTCACGGCCAGTGGATGTGCCCAGCACTCCTTCAGCAGTGGTCCACATTCCTGGAGCTGGTCTTCAGCAATCCTCTGACCAGCCAGCTCCAGGCTCTGAGCATTTTGTAGGTCTCCCCTCTTGCTCCCATGGCTCTCACTATATTTCCCAGAGGCTTGCTGGAGCCAATACAGGGAAGATATCTCTCTGGAATGAGAAGAATGTGGACAATGGACCCAATGTGGCAGTTGGTTTCACAACTCCCGTCATTCAGCAGACTCTGCCCTGTGAGGGCGAAAGGACAACAAAGGTCCTCACCCTGGATTTCCTCAAATGCAAACATATTTCCAGGTGGCCGCACATCACAAGAGCTAAGCCTTCAGCATGAGTCACTGTTCACCTGTGTCAGCCACTCCAGTGCTCAGAGTTTAGTGCATTTAAGGCAGGACTGGGGATGATCTAGCCCAGATGTGTCCCTGGGCTCTCATCATGGGTGTCTCCCCATGCCTCTGTTATAGACTGGTTTTCACAGGGTAAAAGGGTTAGATCTTAATTATGATCTTGGCAAACTTGTCACTCCCTTGGGCAATGTGGGCTCTGGAGCTGAGTTGTCCTAACCTGTCCCTCCCTTCTATAACAAGGCATGGGCCTACCTATATTGGGTCTTACCAAAAGAGCAGCTTCCATATACTCTCTGCCCTCCTGAAAACAGTTCAGGAGGAACAGGGTGCATGAAGCTGCAAATTTGGCCAGTTTCCTTTTTTCACTGCCTAGCTGTTCTAGCTAAGGAGGTACTTTCCAAAACTCTCCCAACAGGGTTTGAAGAAATCACACTCCAGATGGCAGCCCCAAGATGTGCTGCTTTGCTGCTCTCCCTGCAGTGTAATGGCAGAAAGCAGCTTAAGAGGCACTTCAGATTTCCCTCTGGGCAGTTTATTCAGGGAGCTGCTGCTAGACCCCATGTCATGCTGTGGGATGATTGAGTGTGAACTGGCCCTGACAGAGGATCAATACAGGCATAATTGAGATGTGCTTCAGCATGTTTGTTCACTGCCACTGTTACAGCACTGTGGCTATGAGTTAGTTATCAATCCTGGCAGGGCCATGGAGAAGAAGGGCCATTCTTTTTTGTGAATGCTGCTTTGCCTCAGCAAAAAAGACCAATGAAGTATTAAGCATCCATCTTTAGATGTGAAGATTGGAAACCCCCTTCCTCACCCTCCCTTTTAGAAGAGTAAAAGAGCAGCTCCAGGCCTCTTACTTCTCTCTGCCTTGAAGGAAGGGTAAATAAATCTCATCTTTTAGTTTAATCTCATTAATTGTTGGAAAACAGAAGGAAGGAAAAAAAGTAGGAGTGCCATGCCTTGCAGCCTGCTTTATGTTGTACTAGGTGACAGTGCTGTCACTTCCCTATTGAAAGGTACAGGCACAGGAACCTGTTGAGATCAAAGGGGTCTAGTAGCGCTATTTCTTGCCTTACAGGGCACTTGAGCATCTGAGGGCAAATTCTAGCCCAGCATCAGGTGTTTCCTCCTTTGTCATCCATGCAGCACTTAGCGAAGGGAGCACTAAGTGAACTGGGGGTTAAGCAAGGGGAAGCATGCCATGAGAGGTGTCCCAGCAGCCATCTGGGGATTATGGGGCCCGTGAAGCCCCATGGGAGTGGGCAGGGCTATGGAAGCAGGCTCCCTCCCACTTTTGCTTGCTCTGAGGAAACAGAAGCAGGAACAGGCTGAGTGCCATGTGGGAACCTAGCGGCTGGGACAGTGATGAATAGAGAGAAAGATTAGTGCTTGCAGCAAATCTCCCCAGTCTCATTATAAGCAAGGCCCTGAAGTGGCTCTTTTACCAAAAACATGTAAATCTCCCAGAACTGTTTCAAAATACAACCTCTGCTCCACCCCAGACCACCAAACAGTAATTCCTGCATGCACGTGAATCACTTCCACACTGCAAAATTGAAAGACCATTAGCTAGGCCAGAAGGGCTGGTTTTCCAAGCCCAGGGCTCTCTGCAAGGTCTCACTGGGGGAGCACTAGCAACCCTACAGCTGAGGCACCCACTCCAGAACTTGGTTCTTCCCCACAAGGTCCCACATAAATCCTGCATTAATGTGTCCTTGGGTGTGGCTGGACTCCATAGCTGTCAGATGTCTCCCTCGGGATGGCGGGATGGCATGTGCCCAGTGGAGATCCCCACTCTCGCACAGGGGTAGCTGGGATGAATGGCTCAGACCATGTTTAGGGTGGTTAGTCACAGCTGGGGGAGCTTCCATAGAAGCCTATTGACAGGAATTCCTTAGGTGGGTGTGCAGGGCCTCCCAGGAAGGCGCTGTGTTTCAGTGGGTGCTTCCAGGCACTGCAGTATTAGTAAGGTACCTCAGTTTTGATCCTTTTCCGATTCTAATACCCAAGGAAGCAAATAGAAATAAGTTGCCTTCAAGCCCTCACTCTCTCAGTGCTCACAGTCCCCAGGTGCACTGGGTGGAGGCATTTGACTAGTTTAAACCCCTGTTATCACAGAACAGTAGCTAAAGGGCTCCAAGTTTTCACACTCTTCATGCCCACCTCCTTCGAGTGTTTGCTCAGAAAAGAATCCCACTACACCCAGAAATGTTAAGTGGGCAGTTCCTGGGCAAATATGCTCTCAGAGGTGCCTTAAGGAATTCAAAGCTTCTGAGTGAAAGTTGTAGCCACAGCAATTTTTTTTATATTAATATGATTTAATTGTTAATCATATTAAATGACAACTTCCAAAAATGCTTTCTTCTCATTCCGGTTTCTGACTGCCCTGGAAACGCTTGCTGCCTCAGTCAGTTTCCCCATCACTCCAACACATTTATTTCTCAGTCAGGAGACACCACTGCATGGCTGAGCTACAAGCAGCAGGGCCAGAGGGGACTTAAAAATTCACAAAATCCATCATATTTCCAAAAAGTTACAGTCAGCTCAGCTTCTAGTTCATTCATATAGTAATTATCCACAGTCACAGCCTGAGCCCCACCCATTCCTGGCCATATAATACTAAATACAGTTCAGTCTCTTTCAAACGCTTGAAACTGTGCAGGGATGGGCTGAGTTCCTGCAACAGGAACCAGTGTGGTGCCAACAAACTGGCTTTGCTGCACTCCCTTTCTCAGACCTAAAAAATAGTTCAGATTTGACCACAGGATGCAAACTATAGCAGACAGATGAAACAAGAGAAATGGTGAAGAAGAGGAGGGAAGGAAGGCAGGGGTGGTTGTGTGGAAAAAGGCAGGTGAGGAGGGAAGATTGCCAGTCTCTGCAATCCTACACTTCCCATCAGTGTCTCTGTCTCCTTGACACACCCTACCAGCAGACTATGGTGTTCCTAGCAATTCCACCCACTCTCCCACTTCTCTTCGCAGTGCTCCCCACTCTAGTGTCTGTGCTGCCAAAGAAGGTGTAACACACATTTCTACCCTTCACATTACTTTACTCAACATCTGGGGCTTGGCTTCAGCCTCAGGAACCCGAAACCCTAGAAAAAGAGAGATTGTCTCCATTGTACCCCAGAGTCTGCACCTTTGGGACCTCTCAGTCTTCACTTGGAATAATTGTTATTGTTTTAAATTAGCAAACTAATATGGAGGGGAGAGAGACAAGCAGAAATATTTGAGCAACAGAAAAAATGAGCCTGCAGCCCTAATTTCAAGCAGGCATTTTCCCACATTTGTCAACAATGCTACTCCAAAAGCACACAGCAGCTCCTGAGTGTGAACTGGCCCAGGTTGGGCACCCTGCCAGCACTTGGAGGCTGCAACCAGGGTGCCTTGCAGTGCCCCTTTGCCCTGTAACACAGCTGGATTTCAAAGCAAAAGATGAAAATTAAGGAGCGTGCCAGCTCGAGTGCCAGGATGAAGAGAAGTGAAGGAGCAGAGGAGAAAGGCAGACTGGTGCTGCTAGGTGAGGGGAGCAGCCACTGAGGGAGAAAAGTTGGTGAGGATTTTCAAGAATAGCTCTTACCGTGTGGGCTGAGGCCAGTGCTGGCACCAGTGGAAGAATGAGCGGGCTGGGCTGGAGTGCCGATGTCCTGGAGCGCAGAGCTGGAGTGAAGGGGAGTGACCTGGTGGTGGTTTAAGTTTCCTCCGGTGGTGTGGAAGGGTGGTGTCTTTCCACTCTGTTTTAAAGGAGTTACTATGAATCAGACTGCCTTTAAAGAGAAAGAAAAAAAAAAAAATAAAATTAATGAGCTACGCCCTGTTTTGTTGGCACAGTGTCAAGAGTCTCTGGGAGGAAACCAGTGATTCAAAGAAATCTGTGCAGGGCTGCCTCTGACTCAGTGAGCAGCACAGAGACCGCAGCCTGGAAAAACGGCTGATGCTGATCCAGCTGAGTAAGAGAGGCCCACAACATCATCTGTTTATAAAACTGATTTTCTGGTTGTCATAAAAAAAAAAAAAAAAAAAAATCAGGATTTCAGAACACTTTTATTGCCTGATATATAAAGTGCTCTTTAATCATTTATGGCCAGCATTTCACAGGGACTATATAATAGAACAATTTTGGGACAGCAANGGGGGAATCCTGAGGCTGGGTGAGTCACCACATCCCCTCCCAGTGCTGCATGGAGAAAAGTCGCTGAGGCTGACAGCACAGAGGAATTCAAATCAGACCTGTGAGGCTGGCATGGACAAGACCTTTGGGAATATATCAAGGAGTAGAGATGTTCAAAATGCAGCTCTGGCCTGGTGGTGACTCTGGATCAATTTGGCCAGATAGTGGTGGTTTGCTTCCACAGAGAGAGCAGGCAGGGAAGAAGAAATAAGGAGCTTGTTATTCACAGTTTTCTGAGGTCAGCATTTCTTGCCATCTTAAAGACTTCTAAAAATAGAACCTTTACATTTGCTGAAAATTGGCTGGTGGAGTTGTCTTGTAGATGCTACAATCAAGATTGAATAGGGATGTACTTGAGATGTGGGTGAAAGGGGAAGAAGTTTGTCAGAAAGCATCTGTGTTAAAATATGATCCATACTGAGATAGATTTGGCAGTCTGCTAATGCAAGGAATCAACCCTGCCTTTGCAAGGCCCAGCAAGAGATAAGCAGATACTGACAAAATACCTGGCAAAGGCCTTTCCCACTTTAATGAGGATGACATTGGATTGCCTTTATTTGAAAAACAAAGATGATTATCTTTGAAAACTACATAGATTAAAAGATCTTGCTGGTTTTCAGATTATTCCTTCTGTCTGGTGTTATTGATATGTATGTGTCTGGTCTAATTTTAGACTACAGCAACCTGCTTAAAAAAAGAGCTATGGATAAAACAGCAGCAAAGATGACACATATGGTGGGCAAAGACAATCCCATGGGAATTTTTCCACTGATGGAAAATAAAGACAATCTTTTTTCCTCCAGGGTAAAATAAGCCTAACTGTGTTTAATACCTGTAAATTAGAATGTGCTTCTTGTTGATATATATGAATACAATATTCAGGGAAAGTTTATTTGCTTACCCTGCCAGCAAAAGCTGGCATTTTCATTGAGCTGCACCATCCATTTCCCCTGTACTGTTCCCCTGGCAGAGTTTATTGGAGTGAGGGTTGCTCAGCTCCATATAAAATACTAGAGTGCAGGATCTCAAAGCAAACTCTGTTGACCAGAGTTCAGCTGTGGTGAAGTATCCTCTGCCCCAGACCTGTTCACAAGTGACTGCCCACCTACTAGGGAGCAGCTGCCTGCAATCGCAGAACTGCTTACTGGGACACAGCAGACAGAATACCTGTATCAAAAAAAAAACACTCACATGGGACAGCAGCAGTGGAGCCCCCTAAGACGCTGGGTATGAAGTGAGCCATGACTGGCAAAGCATTATTTGTCCAGAGAGAGCAAGCTAGTTTTGTACAAACTGCTCTCTAACCTGGGAGGCTGTGACAGGCAGTGGCCAATATCAGAGGCTTCACAGGGAGGTGGAGATGTTCTGCAGCATCAGCATCAGCTTCCCCACAGGAGCGTTGCTTCCTAGCTCTCCATGTGGAAGTGCTGGTGCCCAGCCAGCAGAGGGAGGAAGAGTAACTGCACAGGCCACACCTGTTACCACAAGATTACCACAAGGTTACCACAAGGCTGTGACCATGGCCTAGCAGGAGCACTGGCCAACCATTGGCATCATCCCTGCTGCTTGACCTGTCAGGCTGGGTATGAAAGGGGGTAACAGCACGTGTCAAGTAAACAAGAGTACAGATAGATGCTCCTGTTTGGGAGCAATGCTGCAATGCTTCATGTCAGTAAGATCATGGTTTAAGGAAGAGAGGGTATCCCTCTCATGCCAAGGTACAATGAGGTCAGAGGAGAGTTCAGCTTGCATTGAGCAGATTGGTAGCTTGTTGAGATACTTCCACCTTTCATCTGGATACAGAGAAATGGAATAAGTGAGAGAACTTCCTACCAGTAGCTTAAGGAAGGAAAAAGTTTTGAGTTGATAAGATTTATCATGTTTTCTGTAGCTGTTTCTGTGGATGAAGGGTTAGCCCAATAAGTCTTTGTATACGTGTGATGGAGAACCAACTCTATCTGTTCATCCAGAGAACAGGCTGGTCCTTCTGTGTGTCTGCAGCAATTTCTTCCTTTATGGTGTGTGGTTTCCACAAGGTGGGTTGCAATAGAAAGCCCTTGACATGAAAAGTCTCAACATGTGATCAAAAGCCTTAAACATTCTGCAGGTTTGACACGCTAAGGTTAAATTGCCTAAGATCCCCATGCCATACTTCATGGTGTCTCTTGACTTAAGCATCACTCATTTCACAGGTTTTTCTGAATGCCTGCAGTTTGTTAATTGGAGGTGGTCAGGTCAAAGCCATGAGAATTTAAGATGTGAGAATCTGGATTAGCACTTCCACAGGCTAGGTGAAGCTTTCCCATGTGTGCCATGCCTTTGCTGAAGTTCTTCCCAAACAAGCAGCTTGCAGCTGCTATAATTCTGCTTGTTTTGCCATGTCCCATGCATTTGCAGGCATTACTACTGTCTGTGAACTGTACCTCTTGGCATTAAAGGTGAATGTCCACTCACACAAGTGACATTAGATAAAACAAGCATTAAGCCTCTGCAAGCCCAGATCAAAGGAGGAATGGAGGATATGACTGGGAAATGGGGTGTGGAGTTAGGAGTGGGGGAGGCATGGTCAGGCTTGTCTGGAAACCTCTAGAACAGATTGTTTTTAGAGACTAGGGGTACCAGGAGAAATAGACCATATGTGATGTCTCTGCACTTTTTGCAAATGGAAGAATCTATGCTTAGGAAAGTTCTGTAACGAAGTTCCCATGCTCTCTGGGATGCTCTCAACAAGAATTTAACTTTATGCTATTTGGATGTACTTTTCTGCCTAACTATCTGCAAATACATATTACACATTAAGCCCCCCTCCGTCAAAATAGCATGTCTTTCTACCTAAAGATTTCCTCTCTCTTATATGTACTATTTACTCTGTACATCATCTTGCTGGCTGGTTGCAGGAAAATGGAAGTGATAGGATGTTCACTAATTCTACACTTGTCATGACATGGAAAAGGTGTGGTTGAGCCTCAGCTGGTGTGTGGGTTTAAAGAATAGAAACCAGCAAGTTTCATATTGCGTTGTGGTGGTGTAACTGATGTATTTGTGTGTGTGTTGTGAGGTTATCCACGTGATACAATAACTTGCAGAGACATAGGATAAATCTCAGAGCTGTATGATAAACCTCATTTGTCATGCCTGACTGTGCAGGGCTTCAAATGTGAGCAGTCATCCACTGGAGAGGAAAGGGCAGTGGTTCCCTTATTTATAGCTTCACTCAGTTTTGAGGAAGCAGATGCTGGAAGTCCCACCTCTGTGGTTTTGGTCATTTCTCTAATGTGTCTTGTCATGTTCGGGTCCCTCCAAGGATTGCTAGATGTCCAGTATTTAGGGTGGCTGACTTTGCAAACTCAACAGTACAAGAAAAGGGTGGATTACAGTCAACACGGAACAGATGTAACTCTTACTATGCACAGTTTAGTTTTTGGGTTGGGTTATTGTTTTGGGTTTTGTAGTGGTTGATCTTTGTTTGCAGGGGGGGTTTTGGTTTTTTTGGGGGAGGTTTGGTGTTTTTGTTTGTTTGTTTT
>VZUA01040297.1:10884-24433 GCA_013401035.1 Horornis vulcanius
AGTACAATTTCTTGTAACAAATGAAGTCTGATTAAAAATGAAATTTTGTGTCATTTTGACATCAGCATTACCAAGCATATTGATTTTTAGAACTTCTCATTTTTTTAAAACATTTCAACTGTTTATCCTGGTTTATGTAAAACACACATGTTGATCTATAGAAATTACTTGACCAAGAAATATTCTTTCTATAGACATTTACGCTTGAACAACAAAACTTTGAGTTTCATTTAGGATTTGTTTTGGGTTTTTTGCAGGCCTTTCAAAAATCAGGTTTCTACTGTATCTTGGATCAAGACAGCTCAAGGCATTCTGAGTACAGGAACTGCTTATGTGCCACATTTTTCTTGACTGAAAAGAGTTCCTGCAGGTGTGGAAAATATTTCCACTGCTCAGTATAACTTCCCTGACAATGCAGATGGTTCAAGCTTTAATCCATACTGTTTATCTAAAGATAAACAATGCTCAATGGACTGAAATGAAATACAGGTGTTCTCAGCATCAAACCTTTACTATAAGTATCTTAAAAGAAAAGGAAACTATTAATTTAACATGCTTTGAAATTGATAGAGAAAGCCAAATGCAGTGGTTGTTCAAGTTTCTAAATTATTTAAAATGTCACTAAAGTGTCTTAAGTCACAGCAAATCATGGCCAGTAATGTATACTAAGGACAGTGAACACCCTGGATCATGTAAACCCTTCTCTCTCAAAACCACATTCTTTAGAAAATAATCCACTATTGTCAATATGTATATTATAGGGATAAAATAAACAAATGAACCTATTAGTGTACTGTATACATAGCATTATGTATATCATAGCATTAGTGTACTGTATACATATCAAGCTGCTATGTTTGATTTTTGTAATATTTTTCTTTCTACCATAATGCATACACTTGTGGAAAAAAATTCTATGCAAAAAGGAACTGTTCTTTACAAATGACAACTAATTAAATAGTGCTTGTTTTGTAATATATATCCTAATAATCTAGACATTTATCAGCATGCAAATTTGCACAGTGAAATAAAACCCAGATGATCTTATCCTTCCTCCTTCAATATATATCTATATTCTGTAGGAAGTTTACTATAATTATGATTTCATATTGTGTTTCTATATTGTAAAGATAAATGCTCCTGGATCAACTAAAGAGCTAAACATCATGTATTAACTAAAAAATGAACATATTTAATGCAGTAAAAATCTTGAACATAATAATAGTGAGTATTTTGTAATATCAGTGATGGTTCAAATGAACCCAGAATGGGCTCCTGGAAAAATTGATAATATCCAGTAGAAATGTTAATACTGTCAGAAAAATAATAAGGCAGTGAATGTTTCCAATAAGAATACATTTTGTTTCTGTTTGGAGGCCACTAATAAATGTAAATTTTTGCACACTCTGATAGTTTTTCTCTAACAATGTATCTGTACAGTCGCATGATCTTGAAGAATGCAATTAACCTATTTTTCTTCCTTTAATTACAAGGCAAAAGATTTGTATAGGTAAAAAGAAAAATTATTTTGTTTAGAAAGAAAATCCAAATTATGCCTGAAGACTTATAAATGTGTTGCCATGACAATCACAGAGCCTGATCTTGCAAAATCTTTTAGAATTTATTCACATGAGTAGTTCTTACTCACTGTGCTAGTTTTGACCTCCCCAATATCAGTGACCACTGTAAGAGATGGAGCACAAAGTCATGAACTAAATGAACTCAACAGAGGTTTTGTGGACATATCTGGGTATTTTACAAGGGTGATCCACAGACTGAGTGATACCTGCATGTTATATATAAAAATGGGAAGGGGGGGTTGGTTAATGAGGATGTATTGGATAGTGTGGTACCTGAGCATGAATTAAATGGTGTAGAATAAGGAATAGAGAATGTGCTGGGTTTAGCTGGAAGAGAGTTAATTTTCTTTCTAGTAATTAGTATGAGGCTATGTTTGGTGCTAGAAACATATTCACAATACAGAGATGGTTTAGCTCTTGCTGAGCAGAGCTTCCACAGTGCCAAAGCCTTTGGTTCCTCTCATCCCACCCCACCAGAGACTGGGCTGGGGCTGCACAAGGAATTGGGAGGGAACACAGCTGCTACAGAAGATCCCAACTGACCCAAGGAATATCCTATAGTATATGGTGTCATATTAAGCACATAAAACAGCATATAAAACAGGGTAAAAACAACGGAAAAGCGGAGAAGGAATGTTCAAAATTATGGCACTTGTCTTCCCAAGTAACCATAACACACCCAGCTCTCCCAGAGACGACTGAACACCTGCCTGCCCACGGGAAGTGGTAAATGAATTCCTTGTTTTGCTTTGCTTGAATGTGTATGGCTTTTGCTTTACCTACTAAAGAGTTTTTGTCTCACCCATGAGTTTTCTCACTTTTACTTTTCTGGTTCTCACTCCTATCTCACCGGGGGGAGTGAGCAAGCAGCCCTGCAGTGTTTAGTTTCCAGCTGGGGTTAAACAATAATATTCATGCAAGTTGTTCCACTGATTGATATAAAACTGCTGATCTGAGGAGAGGTCTGCAATGGGTAACTTGAATTTAGGATGCAGTCCTTGTTCACATAGAGAGTTGACGGGATGACTTCCACAAGTAAGAGATTCCTTTTGACAGTGAAGATGACATTTATGGGTTGTGTTGTTCTTCCTCAGTTTTGCTTATTGGTTCTTAACACTAGTAACATATTTTAGATAGTGCTTCGATGCACAGGTATATGTGTTTTGAGCCTTTACTCCTAAAATCAAGGCTGATTCCTCTGAACCCTGTTGAAATATTGTCACACTACAGAGTGTTTTCTATCTGTGCTTCTTCCTGCTGCAGTGATTTGAAGAAGTTGCATTACCATTCTCTCTTTAAAAACTGCCTTATGGAGTCCTCCACCATACAAGGATGAGATTTATTGGAAACTACCACAAAATTACGTCTTTTGAATAGTATTTAGGCTCTGATTCTTGTTCATGAGTCCTGCTGTGGCCTGGATTTTGTGATTTGGCTTTATTTATACTTCCCATCCTGAAAACCTGCTGCCAGGAATTTGTCATCTCCATACCCCAGCTGCACACTCCATGACAGCTAGCACACAAACCTGCTCCTGATCTTTTTCCAGCTCTATCAAAAGCAGTCAGATTTCCAAGGGACTTCCCTCAGACTGGAGGCAGGCCCTTACCTCAGTATACTCAAGAACCACTCAACTTTCCAAACTCAGTGATCAACCAGGATGCGTAAGAAAATACATATGTTTCACATCACCACCATATCACCTTTTAGCTCTACTCTAATTTCTGGAACAGAGACCCAAATAAGCCAATCTTCCTGGAAAAGAAATCCGTTCCTCCATCTCAGTTTAGTAATTGTGCAATTCCTGATCTGCTTGGCAATTTCTTGACAATGACCCTAAATATGTAAGTCAGGTAGTTAGATCTCCTTGCTCTTCCCTAGCACCTTTCATCCAGGAAGATGAAACCACATTATAGCTATTAACAAAAAATACCTTGCAATGCCCGCTGAAAGTATTTCTAATAATTCTCAACACTCCTCTAATACATAGCAAAAATTACTTTATGTGAGAACATCCCATACTGGATTTGCTTATTTTATGACCTGGGTAATTATTCACAGTGTTCATTTTTGGCTTTTGGACACGTGTAAAAGGATATGTCTCCCACTGTTCCTAAAATACAGCATTCAAGTCTGCACTTGATAGTTGCTTCCCATGGAAACAAAATAGAATAAATCTTTTGTATCTGCCAGTATTGCAGACATTCAAAACCTTTCTGTAGCTTTTATTTACTAAAATGATATTACTCAAGACCACTCTTGCAGTGATATAGGATTTCCTCTACCTCCCATTTTTGCCTTCTAGTGGTCAGTGCACAACTGAGGTGAAGGGAAAATACAGAACCATGACCCCAGAGAAACAGACAGAAGAAGAGAAGGAGGAGGCAGGAGGAGGGGAATGGAGGGAGGGAGGGAAAAAGAGAGAGAATTGTCAAAGCGAATTCCTAAACATCCTCCTTAACATGGAAATATGTACACTACAGCTGCAGATGTTCCAGTCCAAGTGCAAATGACAGCACAGGTGTGCACAAACACACACACGCATATACACACTGTCACAAAGCAAGGGAGAAAGACAGAAATGATCTTAAAAGCTGCTGCAGTAATCAGGACACTTGCTCCTGAAAACAACCATGCAAGCAAACATTCTTTTGTTACGTTTGTACATTTTTTTCAATTTTCATTCCACTATTGTTATTATTTAATACCTCTCACCACATCAGAAAGATAGTTAATTATTAAAAGGAAGGAAAAAGGCCTTACCATGCAGTGCATCAGGAAAAGATGAGAAGCACAGAGCATGCTGCAGAGATTAAGCTCAGCATGGCATTCAGATATCCTTTGGAATTGAAGAAAATTGTCCAACCCATTCTTCCTAACAAAGCAGACAAGTTTTCTCTAGGCTTGAATTTTTCACCAGAAGACAGATCCTTACAGTGCATTATATTTTCTTCTTCAGGAGATATATTTCCTCCAGTTAAGTTTCAGCTCCGCAATGCCATTTCCAATCAGCTCTAAGAAGTTCTTCATTCCCAGATTCGCGGTGTCATCAGAGGGACTCCAAAGAAAATTAAAGAAAGAAAGAAAAAAAGAAAATAATACCTTATCAAAGTTCTGAAATTACTACACTGAAAAGGAGAAGATATAAAAATCCCACAACACCCCCTCGTTTACTCTGTTACCCAGGTGTTTCACAACAATCAGTACTACCTCATTGGTCTTGTATATGCAGTGCTGATCATTTGTAACAAAAGAAGAGGCAAAAACTTTCCCAGTAATGCATTTTCATTGCTGCTGCTCAATGTGTACTACCGAGCAACCCTTTTCATCCTCAGGCATCTTTAAAACCATCTGACAAAAACACCAGCTATCCCTTTCTCTTCCCAAATAACATGGATATTAGAATTTCTAGAAATGTGTTGAAGAAAATCTGACGAACAACCAGAAAATACAAATCAGATCTAAAAGGAAAAACCTTGAAGCAGGAGGCTTCTTAAGCAACGAGGTACTTTGCATGAAGAATCTGGGGACACACACATTAAGTACCGTAGGGAAGGAGAAAGGGGAAAAGAATGGTGGCTAACGGAGTGTTTGGAGAAGATGGGGTGGGACCAAATGGGTGTCAGGCAGGAGTGGGATCCTGAGTCACCCTCAGCCTCCTGCCTGCTCGCTGACAGCAGCTCGGGCTTCCCCTGCACTTTCTGCAAAGCATATTAATTGATTCTGGTTGCTGAGCAACTAACTCTGGGGAGCCACATCGACGGCTCCGGTTCCAGCGCAGCTTCAGCGGCAGCAGCAGAGAGAGGGGATGGTCTCTCCCGCCTCTCCTCCTCCCGGGATCAGTCACCCTACCCGGATGTCCTTAGCTGCCCTGCAGGGAAGCTTTGCAAGGAAAAGGAAGAAGCCCTCAGTAGTGCAGCAGGGAGCAGAGGTGAGAAGCTCCCCCAGCCTGTGCTGCACTGGCAGGACTCAGGAGAGCAGCCCGACCCCACACTGACAGCAGTGCCCCTCTGCCACCCTGCTGGGGGTGCCTGGGCCAGCAGGGCTGGCAGACACAGGAAACCCACCCAGCCTTGTGGACAGGTGGGTGAATCAGGGTGATGCAGTTGCCTTCTGAAAAGCAAAAATGATCTGCAAGACCTTAAAACGACAAGAAAGTCCCACGGTCATCACAGAAATATCCAGAATATCATATTAATATCATAGAATATCTGGAATAGGAAGGGACCCACAGGGATCGTCAAAGTCCAACTCCTGGCCCTAAACAGGACATCCCCAAGAATCCCACCACGTGCCTGAGAACCTTGTCCAAATGCTTCTTGAACTCTGTCAGGCTGGTGCTGTGACCACTCTTCTGGGGTTCCTGTTCCAGTGCCCAGACACCCTCCTGTGAAGAACTTCTTCCTAATATCCAATCTAAACCTCCTCTGACACAACTTCATGTAATTTGCTCTGATCTTATGTGAGTTTCTCGTTGAACATGTGTCCATTTAAGCTCTGTCCCTGCAATAACAGTAACTATTGCTTATTCCTGACCTCTTCATCATGTTGAACTTCAGAAAGAGCAGACACTTGTCTGGCTGAAAGGGTGCCCTCTAAACCAGAACCACCACGCAGAGGAATTGTCTAGGTGTCTTTGACACTGTTTTTGATACTGCAAAAGGGAAGTCTCTGACAAAACCTTGTAATTGATTTAACTGATACACTGAAGTTCCATGATAGAGTGAAGCAGCAAAGAAGCCATTTAGTTTTGGTCCACAAAAGAGATGGGATAACTGAGCAACTGGAGCTGGCTCAAAGGGGTTTCTCCTAGAGTGCCTCGACTGATGGCCCAGTTGGAACAAGACAGAGGATTTCTGCAAGGTTGATGCCAAAGGGATGGACCCTGAGCAGTGCCTGACCTTTGCAATTTGTGGCAAGGCTTCCACTGACTCCTGTGGCTCTAGAGGCTGAAAGAACTCCCCATAACACCACAGTATCTGAAAGAGGACATTTCCCTTGTGGTGTATAAATCCTTAGTCAGATCATGGCATTTGTTCAGCACTGAGTAAGCTGTCTTTCTGTTGCACAGGTAAGATGTAAGAAATGAAAAGACCTCAAGATTTCTCTCCCCATGACTTGGCAGTAAGAACAGCACTAGATCTTGGCCAAACTGCTCACGCATGATTACTGTCAAAGATCTGAGCTAGATCAGCTCTTTATTCTGTTATAGTGATAGGATAAGTTAAAGGGCAAGGCCCTGAGAACTGCCTTAGCTTGCAGTCACAAAGCAGAATTATCTAATTCTCCCCTTGAAAAACTCCAACCTTTATCTAGTAAGCCCTATCTAAGTGGCAAACATCATGTCTCTGTGAAAGGGACAGGTTATCTTAAGGAAGAGAATTACTTTTCTGACAGTAGTTTAGCTGCACCATACTGCTTTCATGCTTTATAAAGAAAGATCTACAGTATAGCCTCATTTTCTTAGCAAAGCCAGATGCTTCACATATATTCAAAGCTCAGGAAGAACCATGAGATTCTGTGAGCAGAGCTGCTGTATGAAGCAGACTGCAGTACATATTCAGTTCATCCAATATGTTTATTGATATTGCAGTACATATTCAGTTCATCCAATATGTTTATTGATATAAGCATATACTGGGAATTCCTTATCCCCCATGCACAACATCCAGAGAAATATGGGAACATTTAGACTAAGGGAACAAAGAGAGGTGGAGAGATTTCACAAATTCTTGCCAAGGAATTATTAAGACTATATGACTGTATTTCATCAAACACATTGTAAAGGAAGATTTCTTTCAGCACAAGTTTTTGTTTTATCTTTACATTTTACTCCTTTAAATTCATGCTGGTGCCTGTTTTTATCCCCAACTGCACAATCTTTAAAAAGTGTAACAACAAAGTATTAATATTTTAATGTGCTTTGTTTTGTACTTTATTTTTACATGGCAGAATATCGAACAGTATTGAAGTTCTTTGCAATGGAGAAAATATCATAAGAAGTTTTAGGGAAGGGTGGTTTGAAGGGCAAAATAATGAAACAAAACAACCATAGAAGGAAAGCAAGTCAACAACAGGTGATTTCAAAATGAAAGCAAACTAGTGTGTAAGAACAAGCTATCAGATTATTAAAAAAATTAGGAGAGGTAGGTTTGGATATATCATCATTTGTGCAACTTTGTACCCTTTTTTTTTAGAAAATGCAAGGCTCCGTAGATAAAATTCAGTCTCTTACAGAAAGCAAGTACAGTATCTCTCTTTCTCTTACACAAGACTTGAATTTAATCTCATATAAATGATTTTTATTATTCATTGAAAAGGCTGACTAATGCATATGTTCTATTCCTATTCCATTTTTTATGTATCTTTTTTCTTTCCACCTTTATATCCTTTCAATAGTAGCATTACCCTCTTTGAAAAAATAGGTGTCCTGTGAGCCTAAGAAGCAGAGCAAGTTAGGTCCAAGTCAGCCCTTGTTCCCTGAGGAATGAGGTAACAGCTAGTGTCCCATCAAAACCTGGCAGTGCTCTTCATGGCAAAGCCCTTGAGCCGGACAAGCTCCAGGACCTTGGGCCCCAAAATAACGGGAACGTGGACCAAGCCATGGCACCAGCTTGGGCAGAAGCCCATTTCTGATCTTAGACTCTATTGCCAGGACCTAATAATGAGAGAAAGTCCCCAGGGAGACAAACAGGAATGAAAAAGACACTTCTGTCGATATGCTCTAGTCCAGAGCATAGGTAAGGGCCAAGTGGAAAGATGGCATTTGAAAAAGGCAAGGGAGTGCTGCAGCAAGCACGAAGTGGTGGCTGGGGCCAGGGAAACAGTGCCTTTCTCTGGAGTGAGTGGATGTCTGTGCTGCAGGGACAGAGGGCAGTCAGGGTGGATGGGCTCCTTACTGTGCTGGGCAATTACTCTCCTCTACCCTGAAGCACAGCAGAGGCCCCTGGCGACTTGGGAGAGGGGAGAACAGACTGACAGACATTTAAGAATTTGAAGCAGAAAAATCTCTCGGGAATCTCCCTGCAAGTCAGGAGCAGGGAAGACCAGAGAGCTGGAAGCAGAAGTGCTCCAGCTTTGTTCTTTGTGTGCTCAGACCGCTTCTGCAGTGCCTGTCAGCAGCAGGTGCCTTCCCATAGCACAGTGCAGAGGGCACCAAGTGACACGGGAAACCTCCTCCCCAGCTGACCCAGCTGCCTGCCACAGTATGGTCCAGACACAGAAAGCAGATGAAGCAGCTTGCTTCCCAAAACATTAGCCTTCATCACAATCATAGCTTAATACAATGAAGACCATCATTTTATTCTTGCAATAATAATCTCCGTGCCTTTTCCCATATCTGTGAATTGAGAAGTGAATTAGGTTTTTAAATGCAGTATTGTATGTAAAAGATACAGTAATTTTAACAGAAATACAAAGATATGCCCAGATAATGGAAATTATTTAACATATGAAATAAAAGGTATAAATCAATTATTAGCCAAATTTTGATTAAAAACTTGTGAAAATTATTTGCAAATAAGTGTTATGGGCATGTTTCTCATTTTTCAATATCCTGTGTCACATTTGCTATTCAGTCAATTACAGCACAAACAACTGAATTGATTTATTGCCTTTTTAGTTTAAATGCCATAATACATGCAGGACAATCTGAGCTTCAGTGAGTGTATTTTCAGTTCATCAGCAATTAGTGGAAAAATCTAACCATAAGAAATAGACCTTCATTCAAAAAAAAAAAAAAAATCCAAAGCATGACAGAGGATGTACACCTAGTCCCATCTACCTGAAGAATATTTAGCGTTACTAAACCCTATTTTGCACATATTTTAAATATATTATTAGTGTCATAATTATTTTCCATATTCTACACAGCAACTGGTCTCTTTCTTTTCTGTTTTCCATCAATGCAAATCAGACTAGGATACCATGGTTGTCAAAAATTTACAACACTAAGAAAATAGTATGTGGTAAGTAAATGGTAAGTAAAGCCAGTAAAATTAAAAATATTTAAGATTAGATATTCCCTTTCTTTTTAAATAAATGCTGCTTTACTACAGCTTAACTGCCAACTCACTGAAGAATGATAAAAGGTTATAACTTGTGTTTGATAATTGCTGGTTTTGTTCATACTTTCGTAAGTTAGTCTGAAATAAGTATTAGTGAATCTGATTTGTATTTCATTTATTGAAAAGTAAACCCCTTAAATTCACTGATTTCAATGAAATCACCGTTAATTTACATCAGAGTGGTGAATACAATCAATTGCAGTACTAATTTTTGTTCATTGCAGAGTTAGCTTCAGTTTAAATTTGTTATGTACCAGCAGTATAGCACTGCTTCCTTACATCACCCTAGCTCTAAAAATAGCATTTCAATACTGCTGTATCAAAAATGTATGCACAAAAAATCTGACTACCTGGCTAGTAGCACAGCCATTTTCACTGCAGAAAATATATACACTAAGTTTTTTATTTTCTTTAAGAAAAGAAAATCTATTTTAAAATTAACTTCTTAGCATACAAATGAAATATAAATGAATAATTTCAACCCATTTAAAAACTGATATCTTGACCTAGACTTCAATTTTGTACATGCAATATGCAGTGGCAGTTGTATTTTTGGGGGCAAATCATTGATATTGAACTCAAATTAGACGTCAAAATATAGTTTTATCCTGCCTGATCCTCTGAAATTGGTAGAAAAATGCTCCCTGATTTCTATGGGAAGATGACTGAGCTGTGTTTTTAGGAGACTACTTCAGTCTCAGTCACAAACTGCTTAACCTGTTGCACCAAATAGAGGCAGCCTTGCCCCTCTAAAGCTGCTGAAATGGACTAGTTCTGTGCTTACACTGAACCACTCCAGAAGACAAGTACTATGTTCTGAGAGGCAATGATGTGTTTGCAGTGTCTGTGCTCAAAGTGGAATGTCATTAGAAAAACAGTAATCTTGCTGTACAGCCGTGTAGTAAGATAGGACATGCAACGCATGAATTCATTGAATCCCAAGGGTGATCATCTGCCTGAAATTCTTTTCTAGATAAGCATGTTCACACGTGGCAAAAAAAGCTCTCAAGCAGCAACAGTTATTACTGCTGAATAAATATTCACATTATTTCTCAACAGGCAATATACCCACTGGGCAAAAAAATAATAGTATGCTAATGAAGGATTAGACAGACATGGGCTAAATTAGTCCTACTACAGTTCTGTTAAGCTCTTGGGTGTGTATTACATGACATTACTATTTAATACCATAGAACAAAAATTTATTTCTCTCTCCCCTCTTTTTTTTTTTCTTTTTTCCCCTTTCTTCTTTTTCTTTATTGTTTATTTGGTTTTGTTTGGTTTTTTTTTTTCCCTTTAGCAAAAGAGGTGGAGGTTTCCCTTCCTGGGTTAACTTCCAAGCATTAAGAAAAGTAGCATAACCTGAATATTTATATGATTCACACCTAAACCTCTTAATTACTACACAGGATGCTGCTAGAATTAACGTTGCACAGCAGCCAAAGTAATCCTAAACATTATTCAATACTCCAAAATATACAGTATGGTTGTTGTCATGATGCTGCACAGTACTTGAATAAACGCACCTTGAGGAATGTGACAGAAGCCAGATTTAAGTAGCTGCTGGCATTTCTATTCTGAATACAGCTGATCTCCAGAATACCAGTATTCTGGCAGGTAAAACCTCCCAAATGCCTGTTCATTCTTTGCCTCACAGAAGACTCAGCAGCCAGTTTGGTTTTCTTTTCACCACTAGCAGAGGTGTCTTTGTAAGCATCCTTCTGGTGAAAGTCACTTGGAACAGCTCCAAAAGTCTCTCAAATTTAACAGAGAATGCCCCCTAGTTGGTAGGGGGAAAAACTCCATCAGCAATCCTCTGCCAGCCTCTTTTAAGTCCTTCCTAAATAGTCACTCCACTGATGGATATTTTGAAATCTTTACTGATGAAAAAGGTCCGGGTATTCAGAAGGATTCCACAGAGTTAAATGATACCAGAAAAATACACAAATATAGATCCACAAGGTGCTCTGATCTACCTCCTGTAAAAAAGAAAAAAAAAACAAACAAACAAACAAACAAACAAAAAAACCCAAACCAAACAAAAAAACCCACCAAACTCAAAAAAACTCAGCAAACAAGATGAATCAAAACCAACCTGAACAAGTTAACTCTTTATGATAAATCTGTTTCTTAAATATCCCAATTGCTTTCAGGCTTTTCCTAGGAGCTGGTCTCTGTTTAATTAATTAATCACAGTATTTGCACATCTTGAATGCTTTGTTTTAATGTCTCACTCCCTTCTGTGGATTTCTCTGCTGTGAGATTTTAATGAGAGCCATTTCTCATGTTTTTATGCAGAATTATTATATGGAGGAGAAAGTGATAATAACTCAGTCTTCTCTTAATTACACTTCTAATTATTCTTAGAAGTTTATTTATAATTGTGTCTACCAGCAGGATTTGTTTCAATTATCATAGCCAGATTGGAAATGGAGCTTAAATGAATTCTTTCTGTAAACAACCATATTTTAAAACAAGCAAACAAGAAACATTAATATTTATTTTTAACACAAAATACTTCTTTCTCTGATAATCATTCTTGTAAACAAAAATCTTAGAGAATCATGTAACATTTTTGCCCTTCAGTACTAATAATACATAAGGTAGCGAACATTCTCAGAGGACACAAAAAACTTAATTAAGAAAAAACCTATTTATGGTCAAAAGGTCTTTTTTCTTTCCCTAACTGGTAATAAGGGCTTTTATGTTAAAAGTCTTCAGATAGGAAGCCTCACCTCTAGAGGCACAGCAAGCAGTGCCATTACTCAAAGAGAATAAGTGTTCTTTCAAGGGTGAATGGGAAAGAAATATCTATTTTTGATGCTGTTAGATTCCCACTTGCAAGATAGGAAACCCTTTGTTTACCACAGTATTTCTATAAAAATGCAGACCTCATCTGAAAAGTAAGCTGCCCAAAGACAGATTAAAAATACACCAACATTGCTNCTGAAAAGTAAGCTGCCCAAAGATCTCAGTTTAGGAAATCCTGTGTTCAGGGAAAAACTGTTCAAGAAAAATCATCTTTAGAAAGTACAATCTGATACATATTATTTCATTTTTCATATGAAATAATATTATTTTAACCAGAGTAATCAATCCAGAAGTAATTATAGGACAACTGAAAGAGATTTAGAAAAGGGTATTTCAGTATGCACAGATGGTTGATATGCACATTCTCTTCCAATAGTATTAAATGTATAAAAGTTATGGATTAATTTGGAGTGAGATTCATATCTCAGCTATGGAAAGAAATAATAGCTGTTGTTAGGTAATGGATTTGTAACCCGGCAGACAGAAAATGACAATGTACTAGATATACTGCATCAGATCCAGAGACAAACAGTTTGCCTTCGTATCAAACACATTTCCCTTCGACACCGGTCCCCTGCAAGCCCCTGCTCCCTCACCAAAACCAGCACGGGAAGAGAAGCCTGTGAGACTTACCTGTTTGCCTTCAGAAGATGAGGAAGTTTAAAGCATCAAAGTTCTCGTGACAATCAGCCACTAGCACTTAGCTTATGTGGAAATAATTGCATTCTCCCATCTTTTAGCTTTCTCAGTAAGTGAAAGCTGGTGATGGATGCCAGCAGCCTTGTTAAAATATCACTGTAATCCGTTCAAGCTCTGGAGATTGCTTAGAAAACCAAGTGATAAACATGCAGTGTCTAGAGCTTCACAAGCAGCTCAGCATTTTCCAAGCGTGTACACGTCTTCCTTTTCTAGTACTGTACTTCACAGAGCACTCGACCTATCTTCATTTGGGTGAAAAGAACACAGTTGTTGAGAGTAAATCCTACGTGAACAGAAGTGTTCTACGCATTTGTTTTCTCATGTCAAATAGTTATTATTTTAGGAAAGCAGACATCCCTTTATGTTTTTGGTTGCTGCTCTTCCCTCATCGAG